>OOFC01048286.1:21990-50306 GCA_900323345.1 Pseudochromis fuscus
GGGGAACGGGGGGTGACTGGCGCCGTTCTGTGTGACGGCCTTACCGGGGCCGAACTGCTGGGCCTGGAAGTTGCTCTGACCTCCGAAGGATCCTGCTTGGTTAAAGTTGGACTGTCCGTTACCATTGTAGCTCGCACCGCCGAAGCCATTACTGCTGCCGTTATTGCCCCCATAACCTCCGTTCTGTGAGTTTCCGCCAAAGGCCTTGTTTGGTCCATTGTCAAAGCTTCTACCATTATCCCTGTCCCTATAACTGCCAAAATCACGCCTATACCTATCCCGACGATCATAGTCGCCACCTCTGCCTCCCCTTGAACGACCTGTAGAGAAAAAAAAACCTTAAGTAAAGCAGCATGGGTAGTTATGTGATTAAAGAAAGAGTCATTTTAACCAAAAATTAGGTGAGATACCGTTAAGTTTATAGTGATAAACCATCCACTTCTCAGAAAAATTAAAAATGAAGAGCAGCAGGAAAAAAAAAAAAAAAAAAAAAGTGGCTGCAGTTCACAGCACAGTTTCTGTATCTCACCAATTAGATTTACCTCCTCTGTCTTCTGCCATTTGGAGGAGCTTGGGGTTGATGGCCTGGTTGGCCTCGCGGAGCACAGAGATGAGGTCGCTGGCCTGCCTCATGTTGTTTGGCGTGAAGAAGGTATAGGCTGTGCCTGTCTTTTGGCTACGAGCTGTTCTGCCAATGCGGTGGATATAGTCCTCAGAGTTGTTGGGGTAATCAAAGTTGATGACGAATTTCACGTCTTCAACATCTGTAAGATTACGTTGCAGTGTGGCATAAAAGAAGAGGACAGCACAGGGAGATGTGCGCCGTGCCACCACAACAACCAGATCAGACACAAAAAAGGCAAGTTAGTACTGTAGGTGAGGTGGGATGGCTGGTTTGACCAACAAGCTGCAAAAAACTGGCATTAGATAAATCTGCAGACAGATTTTAAATCCTCGGGGAGACTACGGTGGGAAAAGAGAAACGATGCACACTCCATTAGCGTCTAATCCAGCGAGATAAAATAAAAAAAAAATACCTCCAATAAGCCACTGCCAAACCACCATCTGAAAATATGGATCAGCAGTCTTACCATCTTTTGGAGTATGCATTCACTAGTCCATTCCCATTGCAGCACACGCCCAATTATTGTCAAGTTATCCTCAGTGTCTCTACACACTGCTGCCTCCAAGTGTGTTTGAACTACCATTTATAACCAATGTCTCTTTGTCGCAAAAAGCTCACACTTGTGTCTCTTGCCAAGAAAAAGTAGACCTGAACCCATTTGCAGGATGTCTACAGTGCACCCCCTTCTCAGCATGGCAAGATTTTTCCAGTACGAGTGTTCACTTGATCATAATGTCTCTCGTTGGCAGGTCTCGACATGACTTTGAAACGCAGGCGAGGGAGGAGTGTGGGCTTGGATTTTGTCCAACTGTGTCCAACTAGCATGTCCCACTGTCACCAAAAGCGCCAGTAGCCATGTCATTACAGAGGTTTAGGTATGATCGATCTCACAGACTGCTCTTCAGACAGAAGTTTAGGAAACTGCAACGTTAACGCCACCCATGCTTTTACAAGTCTACACAACAAAAAGCACCTTCTAAGTGACTCAAATGACTTGCAATGCAGCGCTCAAACATACATGCAAGACGATAGGAGACAGTGTCGCTGGGCTTTGAGCTGGTACAGTTAGAGCCTGGGTGTGTGAAGCAGTCCAAACCATTGCCAGAGAACAGACGAGCATATGGGGGAGGAACTGTGGCCAGCCCTCAACTTGCCCCCCCTTTTTAGGCAGGCCAGCGCGTTATGCTGCACATGGGCCTGGTCACCTCTGTACATCTGCACGACTGGGAGACCCGTGCCTCGCCAGTCAGGACACCTCCAAGAATCCTCCTTCCCCCTCTGGATACCTGGGCTTGTCATGCCAAGGCCCTGCCATACAGACTGCTCCTTCAGGTCAGGGGAGAAACTCAGAAAGAAGCAGAAGAGTTAAAGAAAGCAAATACACTTTCTTTTTGAAATACATTAAAGTAAAAAGACAGTTCAGGGGGGATACTGACCTAGACCTCTGGATGCAACATCTGTAGCAATGAGAATTGGAGCCTTCCCATATTTGAACTCTGGAAGATGAGAAATTAGACACGATCAGAATTGCAACAAGTGTGCTTTACATCTGTGATCAACCAGTGAAGGAAAACTTACCATTGAGAACCCAGTCTCTTTCCTGCTGGCTTTTATCTCCATGGATTCCCATAGCTGGCCACCTAGAAGTAATTAAAGTCTCAGTATTAACTTATAGAAGTAGAGCACAACTTTAGCCAGTACAAAATAGACAGGAATGGTGTGAATCACAAATGTCAACACTTACCCATCCCGTCTCATCCTCCTGGTGAGGTCATCACACCGCCTCTTTGTCTCCACAAAGATGATGGTCTTGTTCTCCTTCTCACTCATGATTTCTTCAAGGAGACGAATGAGCCTACAAGAAATCACTCTGTAACTACGAGTTCAAATGTTCAACCTTAACCAATTACACTCTTTTACGGCCATGAACCAATTACTCACTTGTTCTCCTTCTCTCCATCATTGCAAACATCCACTATCTGCAGGATGTTGTGGTTAGCACTGAGCTGCAGTGCCCCAACATTGATCTGCACATACTCCTTCAGGAAGTCTTCTGCCAGCTGGCGAACCTCTTTAGGCCAGGTGGCGCTCCACATCAGTGTCTGCCGATCAGGCTGTAGGCGAAAATGCAACAATTAGCAACACATTACAAAACATCAAATGTAGTATTTAATTCTTGCAGGTGTGTTGATAAAGACATGCAAGTAAAGCAAAGCAACTCACTCTGATCTGATCAACAATTTTGCGGATCTGTGGCTCAAAGCCCATATCCAGCATTCTGTCAGCCTCATCCAGCACAAGGTAAGTGCAGCGACGCAGGTTAGTCTTTCCAGACTCAAGGAAGTCAATAAGCCTGCCAGGAGTAGCGATGCAGATCTCCACACCTTTAAGAAAAGTTTGTGAGAACTCAAGTCTTAACTCTTTGAATTGTTTGACAAGAGAAAACCAACAATACCTCTTTCCAGGTCACGGATCTGGGGCCCCTTGGGTGCTCCTCCGTAGATACAAGTGGACTTGAGGCGAGATGCTCTGCCATATTCTGCAGCCACTTGCTGCACCTGCTGTGCCAACTCACGGGTTGGGGCCAGCACCAGACACTGAGGAAGAAAATCATAGCTTTTAGGCAACTGAAAAACTGGCCATATTTCAACTTAACACCAAGTGAAGTACAAAGTTTAATCCGATTTTTCATATGAAGTCAGCAGTTTACGCTGTGCTCCATACTTTGTCATAAAAAACGTATGATAGAATCTCCTCGGTAAAGCAATTTGACAGCAAGTTAACACTACTTACAATTGGACCATCTCCACGTTCCAAGAAAGGCTGGTGGTTGATGTGCACGATTGCAGGCAGCAGATACTACAGAAAACAGACAGTTGCTTACATAAGACTGGTGTAAAATGCATACATTCACTAATCAGTACAGATCCATGCTATTGCTAATGGCAAACACTAAAGATGTTCAACTTACAGAAAGTGTCTTGCCAGAGCCAGTCTGCGCAATGCCAACCATATCCATGCCACTAAGAGCCAGAGGCCAGCCTTGAGCCTGGATGGGTGTTGGTTCAGTCCAGTTCTGTTTGTTGATCACATCCATCACATATGCTGGAAGGAAAAGTGGCAACAATTACTTGTAATCCATCACACACTATGACTTATACTTTTAAAGAGTTATAAACTTACATGGGAAGCTGGCTTCATGGAACTTGGTAATAGGATTTGGGCATTCTCTTCCCTTCACTGTAATTGTTTTGGACCTTCTGTATTGTTCTACTTCTTGCTGCAAGTGAGAATAAAGGGAATAAGTTCAGTGGTAACAACCGATTGCATAACTGCAACACGTGCAATAGAGAACACATGTGTACGGGAGGAGTTACGCAACATTTGAATACATACCGGTGACCTCCTGCTAACGTCGGCGTGCTGCTGATAAAAGTTTTTCTCAAACTTTGGGAGCTCGTCCAGGTTCCAGTGTTTCTTCCGAAGCCGGTCACCGGGGTTGCCGAACTTTCCTCCACCTCCTCCACCACCACCACGGTTTCCACCGAACCGAGGAGGACCACCGCCATAACTGCGAATCAATAAAGTGAATCTTACAAAGTCAGGTTGCGCTCAGTTGTAATCTCAGTTACCGAGACGGACAGTTCAGTAAGAACAGAGTACCGTCCTAACTGCGTCACTCTGAGAGATTATATAGCTGCTATATACTTTCCAACCAGCAGAGGAACAATGGAAAAAACAGCCGGCATTTTGTATCCGCATTCACACTGCCACATGGCGAAAAGCCGACTAGCATTACTAACGTCACTCCGCGTGTGTGTTAGCCGCAGAATAAGTAGCCGGTACAATTTTTCTATGATGTCAAAAATGTACGAAACAAAACAGTACAGCGATATTTAAGTGAAATAAGCCTTAAATACCATGGGGAAGTGAAACGCGGTTGTGCTAACGTTACCATGAAGCTAACGAAAAGCCGTTGTGCCGGGGCACGAGGCCAGACAAGGCCTTGAACCAAAGACAACGACAAACCGGCTCGGGCCTTCTGTGGATTTAAAAATGCCGAGTTTTAAAAAAAACACACCTGTACCGTGTTAATTTCACATACTTACGTTCTCAGTTAACACTAAACTAATACTGAACAAATCCTTCGATAAGCTATAACTGCATTATCGAGTTAACCGGCTCGTTTTTAATGGTTTTAAAATACAGTCAGCCATTTCTACGGATCACTACAAGGGAAAAAAAAAAACGTCGAAAAATGGAAGGAAATACACTTACCCTCTGTCTCTATCCCTGTCTCTGCCACGGTCTCTGTCGGAGTATCCAGGCATATTGTAAACAAACTGTATAAATAAAAAGATAAATACAACTTGGCTTTTACCGCCGACTTAAAAAATCCGACCGGCAGTGGTGCTGAAATGCCGGTAATGTGGAAATGAGGCCCGGTTTATATGGCGAGAGGAGTCCCCTTCCGATATATTCATCCGCCACACGGGTTTCGACTTCAACTACTCACGACATGGACACAATATAGACCCGAAACAAAGGAGTACGTTCACTCTAACTTTCACTCTAAATTGTACATTTAAATCCCCAGCAGGTTACTTAACATATATTACAAGCGTGATGCGAGTAAACAAGATAATATAAGTAAATTGTTACAAAATCACGCGCAAAATGTGTTTATTATCGTATCTAAATGATGTAAAATAAAGCTTTGTGTGTTTTATCTTACTTGAAGATGTTAAACGAAAACGTTAAAACGCCGTTTGTCTTAAATAGAGGCTATTATTTTTTGACGATGGCGATGTACTCTGGCGGATGAATATGTACAATACAGAAACTGGTGAAGCGGCTTGACTGTGCTTCCGATGTGTTACGGTAAGTGGCGTCATCAGGACCAACCCAAACAAGTTTGTTTTTTTAACAACGATCCGAGCGGTGTAATTATGATACAAACTGAGTATATTCACATTCACAATGTAGCAAAAAGTAACTTTCCTGCGAAAATTTGTGATTGTATTATCGCCAAACTCCTCAACGATGTTTTTGACACAGTTGAGCTCAGTACTTGATCAGCTACCAACAGTTCCTTAACTAATGGTATGTTCCGACCTGATTTTAGTGTGGTTCATCTTCTTTGAAAAAAACCTACTCCCAGTTAGTTCTTAATAACTTTAGGTCAATTTATTATCCAGAATTTTAGAGGAAGCTGTTTCAACCCAGGTTTTAACTATCACGACAACCTCAGAAATTTCAGTATGGTTTTAGAGCCTTGCACAGCACAGGAACTGCCCTCCTCATGGTAAATAATAACCTTGCAGCCTCTAATAGGTAGGAGAGCACAACTGTAATTATTTAAGATGCGACTGTAGCTTTTGACACAGTAGATCAGTCGATTTTAATCAGTTGTCTTAAAATCCAGGTTGTCATTTAGAGCCCTGCACTTGGTTGGTTTTACTCTTATCTTTCAGAACCTTTGATTACAAAGGGAGTAAGGATTGCTTATAGGAACAAAAACACACTCTACAAACAATTCAAGAGGCAGAGAACAAAAGAGGCTGCAATTAATTATACAAAATGTAAAAACAAATGAACTAATATTAGGCAATACTATACTAAACTATTGGATAATACCTGATGTTGGACTTGATCTAGCAGGCAAAATACCTGATACAGTAACACCCAAAAGATAGAAGGATAATTTTTACCACAAAGAATTTAAGTTCAATGTTTAGCAGTGGAGGAAAAGGAGGATATTGATGATGTTACCAAATGTAAAAACAAACAAAAAAAATCCTCAGACGGTGATGACGTTGAAATATCTGTAATTAAAAGGGTTGTTGAGGGCATTTCAAAACCACTTACATTTATTTGTAACTTATTATTCATGACTGGTCCATTTCTAAATAGGTTAGAAATGGTAAAAGTTTATACCTCTGTGCAAATCTGGGAACAGACCAGAGATCAAACCAATTCTCAGATTACAGACCTGTCTATATGTTTCCTCAGTTTTCCACAGTTCTTGAAAAGCTTTACAACAACTGACATGATAGTTTCTTAAATAAACTACTCTGACTGTCAGTCTGGTTTCAGGACAAAAAGATCCACATCATTGGCACCAATAGATTCAGTTGAGGAAATAACAAGTTCAATGGATAGATTAAATAAAAAAAAGAGCATTTGATACAAAACTAGGACAAAATGGTATCAGGGGTACAGCTCTACAGTGGCTATAGAGCCATCTAAATGACAGTAAAGAATTTGTGAGGTTAAGTTATTACTGTTCTCAAGGTTTGAGCATTACTTGTGGTGTCCCCCAGGGGTCAGTGTTGGGACCTAAACAGTTCATTCTTTACATAAATTACTTATGACAGGGATCAAAAGTATTAAAAACAGCTTTTTTGCTCTGGTACACATTAACAAAATGTATTTTGGAGAGGTGATATGCAGGTAAATTTTCATTGGATGGCACTGATATTGAAAAAAATAAATGAATTCATGGAAGTGTCATATCTGCAGAGAACCTGTTGGACGGGAGACCAATCAATAAACTAGTGGCTTGTTTTGAGTTTTAACCATCGGCTGATCAGACCAAGATGCAGCTTCAGTAGATTCCTCCGTGGTTTGAGAGCTGTGGTGACTTCTCTCACAGTCTTCACACTTTGTGGTCCAGGCAATTAGGTCAAATTCCCTTTATTACTAACATTAGGCTGTTGATGAGGTTGTTAATTGAAGAATGAAGCAGACATTCAGTCTTCCAAGTTCTGAGATGTTTATTCAGCAAACAATACAAAACACAGCATAAACATCAATGAGTCACCCCGGGCTAAACTGATTCATGGTTGTGACAGTCTTCCTTTATGCTATGCCCCGGGGTCCCCCACCCAGGTTCCTCCCCACGGGCCTCCTTCTTTACTTATCAGAAAGTCCCGCATTTCACTATTAGATGTTTATTTTTCCAATTAATCGTGTCATTGTGGAGAATAAGGGAAGTTGTGCCAGGGGGAAGTTGTGCCACCCCTGTTATCTAGAAAACCATAAAAGAAATTGGTCATGTGACCTCATATTTTTGAAGAGGCATTCATTTCACTCATCCTGCAAAGAAGGGAAACACATGGTTTGGGAGGTAAGCACAATTAAGTTCAAACAATGATTTTTTTTTCCTTCCAAAGTAAAGTTTCTGTGATCGAGGTTTTTTGATTACTATAGATGAGCAATTATTGACAAGTTTGAAAACAGTTCACACATGGTTTAGTGCTGTAAGCAACACTATGAGGCTATACATTTAGCAGGATGCTAGCTCGAAACAGTTGGATGATGCATTTAATTTCAGAACAAAATCCATCAGGCAATGCAGTTACAAACAGAGGACAGACAAGGCTTCAGCTGCTCTTGAGGAGTTGGACAGATCCATATGATGAAGGAGTCATCCCTCGAGATGATGTGCACCACATTCTAAACTATACAACACATATTTTAGTTGGAGGCATTACTGTCGTCCCTTTGCTTTAAAGACACTTAAAGTAAAAACGGGCAAACTTACCCCACTCTCCTGTACTGTCTTCTGTTTCCTTTTTTTAACAAAGAGCAGAAAGCACCCTCCTCTTCGGACAGTGCATCGCCCTTAGGCTGATTTTGCAATCATCACTTTATTGCCAACTCTTTGTTTTGATTGAGTACACAAACACTTTATCTGTCACGGATTGTTGCCACAACTTATTACGTTCTCACACTTTTATCAGTTTGTACAGAAATGAAGATCCTTGGGAAAGTAGAGGCTCAGGCACCACAGAGCCATGAAGGAAAGTTTGGTCTTTTTTCTTTGAGCTGAAGACAATGAAAAGTCCCAGCCCTGCTTCACATACATCTTAGGTCCTCTGCCGGCTTCTGGCCTTTGAGAGACTAGGTGAGTGGAGGATGACGTCCAGATTCAAGCTGTCCTCCACTCACCTCTGTCCCTGGAGACCAGAGGCCAGCAGAGGAGGTCAGCTGGATGTGAGGCAGGACAGGAACTTGTAGGACAACTTCAGTGGTCAACAGTCCCGCCTGTAGAACATGTATGTTCGATTCCTGATCCTGATCCTCTGTGAATGGGACTGTTGACCACTGAAGTTGTCCTTTTTTTCTGGGTGGTCTGTTTTGTAATTAGAATTAAAATAAATGAAATTGTACAAGTTGGACTCTGCTGTTTCACTCTCACTCACGAGCTTCACATTTTTATTAAGAAGAAAATCAAGTGCTCAGATGAAGTGTTGCAGTAAAGTAGAATGATGACAAACCAGTGTTGTTTTTTTTACACATATTCATGTTCATATGTCTGTACTTTGCTTTTATCTTTCTATCATTCAGTTAAATACTATTCGTGTAGATGTTTCCATTGTGGGACTAATAAAGGAACATGTTATCTTTCTTTAACATTATGACAGTTATTATTTTTTCGTAAATATTCATCATCACTGCTTTGTGTTTATGAAGACCACTGTTCATGTTGTTGTTAGATGGAATCACATTTCAATCACAGTGACCAGGTTTTTACCTATTAAATATTTTATTCCTAGTCAGCTTCCATTAGCAGCTCTCCTTCGTTAGGTGTAAGGTCAGTGACAGGCTTCTTCTCTATTTCAGCATCAGTAAATCTGTGATCGACCCTTGAATGTGGACTGTTGAAGAAAGCCATGAATATGCATTCAGCTGCAGTATTTCCACCTGGGATCTCCTCTGTCTGGCTTGACCATCGCGAAACAGATCAAACCAGGATGAGCTGAGTAGACTTGGTCAATTTTGGCTTTTTTTAAATCCTTCTTTTTGTCATGTTTCCTTTACAATCGACTTTAAGATTGTACTTTTAAAGCTAGTCTGGATCTCACTACAAGCTACATTCAGGAAATGTTGACCCCCTAAGAGCCATCTCACAGCCTCAGATCTACAGCCAGGGCCCTCCCCCCATCTTTAACTCTGGGGGTGCATAAAGCCCAGTGCCCCCCACCCTAGAGTTGGCACCTATGGGTGTTATAACCATGACTAAAATCCTGTTTCTTTGTGTGTGGGAACAGTGTGACCTCTCAGCTGTACAAAGCCTTTGCATATCTACAAAATAACTAAAACTGTACTTGACACCTTTTTGTTTTGCCCATCAGCAGTGGTCATTGTCATTTTCTCCGCCCCGCCCCCCTCTGAGCCATCCACCAGACGTTTTAATCCCCGAGCAGTATCAGTAGATACACAGTGGGTGGTCGGGGACATGAGACAAGGACTATGACCCAGTTTACATCTGGTGTTTAGATGCATCTCGGGTGATCGGCTCACAAGTGGACAGCTGAGACACATCTGTGTTCACGCCTGTATTTAACATGTGTGTCCAAACAGTCCTACTGAGCACCTGTGTTCGGATGTCACTACTGCAACATCTGTGCTGTGTGGTCTTCACGTAACTCACCAGAAGAGCTCTGGACTTGTAAACAGCTGGTAGTTAGCCAACAGGGAAGACAAAATGATTCTTGAACTACTGAACATGTTCAGGCTGTTCGAGACGTAGGAGGCTAAACGTAAGAAAAACTGCAGCATTTTCCATCACAACCACAAAACATAGATGTCAAATACGTCCCAGACCACCTACGCATATGGTTGGAATGATCGGATCTCAAAGAGTTTTGGTGGTAGTTCACACTTACCGTATTTTCCGGACTATAAGCTGCTACTTTTTTCCGACGCTTTAAACTGTGCGGCTTAAACAATGGTGTGGCTCATGTATCAGCGGCACGAAGCTCGTTAGCTTTTTACAAGCTAGCAAGCTCTGTCACATCAGACCCGGTCAGAGTGGACCACATGAAACTGTTCGGATAAATTCAATAGCGGCTTATAGACAGGTGCGCTCAATAGTCTGGAAAATACGGTATATTAAGATTTGTCCATTTGTGATCCGATCACCTGAAATGCATCTTAAATCCAAATGTGAACAGGGCTCATGAAACCTCTGTGTAAATAAATTCCAGCACCAAAGGACTGATTCACACTGTTAATGTAAGTAACCACAACAGTAATTACGATTAAGAAGCTTTCTTCTTCTTAATGACAATGATCTGAAAAAAAAAAAAAATGATAGGACATATCTTTGTACAAGGCCTTACATTGTTAGACAAAGGCAAGTTTAATTAGAACTAATTACACACAAAAATAAAATACTCTTACAAAATGATAGTGTTAACATACATCAAATTGCATCAGTCAGCTATGAGAGATATAGTCCTGCTAGTGGATCATGCTATTTAAAAAAAACAAAACAAAGGAAAAAACAAAAAAAAAAGAGCGGCATCTCTCAACTGTGACAATAAAAAGTTCAGTTCAGTGGGAGGCAGCTGTGGGGCGTTGCTGAGTGATGTAGTGGAGGAGCAGACAGTCGGGAGATCAGCTTGTGCACTGGACTTAAAAAGGTGAATGAATATCTGATACGGAAGTCGCCATTAAATACACACGGCCACCTCATTCTGTTTGTGTGCAATTCCTCTCTTCAGTTCAACAAAAATCTTCTTTTTCTACTTAAGTTAAAGATAAATTACAGTTTGTTTGATCCACATATATGAACAATATCTTATTACTGTACAAAGCACCATTTGAGGACACTTTTCACTTTGCATACACTTGTCTATGTGAAAGAAACTTCTCTTTTCTTTTTTTTTTTAATGTGTACGCAAACGTTAAGAAGAACAGTCCACGGTCGTAGAGATTGCTAGACAGGCAGCATCTTTTAAAAACATTCAAGAATTTCATTTTTAAAATCGTAGAAAACAACCCACCCCCCTTTCTCGAAATTAACAAAAAATAAAAATCACTGATAGGACTTTCATCTCATTCAGTTCACTTTCAACCAAAAGCACATATGGAGACATGCAACAGTTACTGTGTTGATGACTTTAGTTTAAACCCCTTAACATTCAGGAAATCAAGACAACTGGTCCAAATTAGTTTCGAGCATAGACTGTATGTAGGATGGACGAAGCTAACCTGACGTCACCCGATGGTTTGTGGACTCCAGGAGTTTGACGTTTGAATGGTTGACCATATTTGGATATGATGGGAGGAGTGAGGACACGGTTCTGACTCTTGAACCTGAGGACACTGCCCAGTGTGTTTGAGGTTTGAATTCAGGTCTGGTCTCATTGCACACCAGACCTGTCAATCAATCCAAGAGGTTGGCATTTGAACGTCAACATGTTGGTTGTTTGGAGTCAGAATTGACCATATTTGGATGTGAGGGGAGGAGCGAACTGAGGACACTATATAATGTGTATGAGACTTGAGTTAAGGTCTGGTTTCCACAGCTGTCAGTCAAACTTACCACGCCCCTAATCTTCCTCTGTTTGATGCATAATATCTACTTAATGATGAAATTATTTAAAGATACCAGAATTGCTTATAGAAAAAATTTACTGACTGAATATTTCTATTTTTTAATTGAACTCAATTGGCACCAGAGTTTCTTGGAAGCCGGCATCTAGTGGCCATCTGGAGTATTGCACCTTTTTGCACTTCAACCTCATTTTTGAGCCTCGGTTGCTTCGTCCTTTTCTACATACAACCTACGATTTGAAATCAAGCGTGACGTTACAAACTACATATGACATCTCCTGAGAATGTGGCAGGTAGAGAGCTCTTGGAAATGTTTCACGGCCACAGACAGGTGTGCGCACGAGCAGTGTGTTGTGCACTTGAAGCAGTAGTATGTCAGTGAGCAGGGCTGTCGATATAAGACAAATGCTGATTAGCACCACATGGCTAGAAGGTAGTAGAGGTTTTTCTTGTTTTTCTTTTTTACCCCAATAAAGACATGGAGGAAGTAGATAGTGATGAACTTTGAAAACATGGTAGGCGTCGTGACAGTGACATTAATATAACCCGGCTACAAATGACGAATGAAATCAGTAGAGTTTAAAGGGTCAGCTCAGTATTTGCAAAGATTCATTCATTCAATAAATGATTATGGCACTCAGAGGACATATTATGTGTATTGGATTTTTTTTTTTTTTGCCCTTAAAGACAAACCTCTCTGCATAGTACGAGAGGTCGTGTCGAGAAGAAAAACAAAACACAGCATTCTTTAGTGAAATTCAGTCAAGCTTAATTCTGTCTCTTTTTTTTTGTTTTTGTTTTTTTACAAATTGTCTCCTATAATTTAAACAGCAACACTTAACATTTAAAAAGATTTTCTGAAACAATGGAAAGGGGTTTCTGAAATATACCAGCAATAAATTATATATATTATATAGAATTTTATTGTTTCTTTCTCAAATTTTTCCCTGTTATACAAAAATAACACATTTCAAGCTACTCATTCATGTACTCGTTTTCAGACACAGCTCAAACGTGTGAACAGGGTTTTGTTTGTTTTGTTTGTTATCTGGGAATGCAGCGCTGCTCGATGGGAACGCAGGTCCCTGCTGCCGTCTTTGGAGAAGGTTGTAAACAGTTGGTTGTGATTCAGTCTCTCTAGTCTCTCCTTCTCATCCCAGTTCATCCATCCTTGGCGTTACAGAAGAGCCCCAAAGAGATCGCTGTGAGGCACCGAGTCTCTGCATCCAAATTTAGTGTTTCCGAGGAGGTTAACCGATAATAACCCTGTGCTCTCGAGCAAACAAACAGGTCTTGTTAATGTGGCTGTTGTTTCAGAGTGGACCGACCTTGTGTTTTGCTTGGTAAGATGGAGCATTGCTACATGAAATATGGTCTATTTGTTTTGTTTTTTTAAATGCTAAAATGAACTTAGAAAAAAAAAAAAAAAAAAGGAAGAGCCGGCAAGTTTTTGCTGGTTCCACAAGTTAGTAAATAGTCTGAGTTATTAGCAGCTGAAGAGATCCTTTTCAATGATAAAAAATAAAGATATTAAGGAGGGCTGGAGGGTCTTTAGAAAAACAAAATAAAAATAAAAAAACACAGTCTGATGACATTTTCTGGTCTTCTCTGCCCCCCTCCCCCTCACTCAGCTTGGCCACATGTCCCCGGGAAGTATCAGCGTCCCCCCCTGGGTGAAGCAACCAATCGATGATCCCCGCTCTGAATAGACTGATTTGAGGGCTCATCGTGGCCAAACCACGTTGCTTCTGAGTTGTTGGTGAGCTCCGTTTAACCTCGGCGGCTCACTCTACAGCGAAGCCACACGTCTCCTCGATGGCAGTGAGCAGTTTGTCGTACAGTTTGTCGTAGTGCTCGTAGGGAGGAATGTCGATCCGGTTGAAACTGGAAGAAAGAAGCAGATTTTAAGATTTTATGGTTCAGCGATAACTACATCACAGTGAAATAGTCAGATGAAGAGCTCGTCAATCTCTGTACAGAACAAATGAAGCTTACATGACATCATTGTTTACTTATTGTGAATGTGCAACTCTACACAGAGACTCCTGGTGTCAATAGTTGACAATTACCGTATTTTCCCGACTATAAGCCGCTACTTTTTTCCAACGCTTTGAACCCTGCGGCTTAAACACCAGTGTTTCTCATGTATCGGTGGCATGAAGCTCGTTAGCTTTTTACAAGCTAGCAAGCTCCGTGCCGCCGATACATTTAACCTCGTCACATCAGACCCGGTCAGAGTGGACCACATGAAACTGTTCAAATAAATTCAATAGCGGCTTACAGACAGGTGCGCTCAATAGTCCAGAAAATACGGTACATTCATTGGCATTACACTTTTGAGACCCGGTCGCTTCATCCATTCCTACACACAGTCTATGTTTCTATGACAGTTCAGCTCTGCTCCTCCCCTCTGTCTTAAAGGGACGGCGCCATGTCACATGATTAGAAACTTGAATGTTTCCTCACCAGGTGTGGGCTTTGGGGAGGTTGTTGGTGCTGGCATCGATCTGGTGGATGGTGAAGAGTCGTGGACCAGCAGCACCTGTATGAAAACGTATAAATACAATGAACCGTCACACACCACCACTGCACTATGAAGACCTGTGGGTATTCTCTGGACATCAATAAATTAGTTTGGAAACAAAGAGACATTCATGACAAATAATTAAAATTTACACTGAAACAGCACTGAATTCATTAGTAATATCTACGTTTAACCTTTCCTCATTGTAATTCTGGTCAATTGAAGTGGATTTAATTTGATAGAGATAATGGAGGAAATAGTAAAAACACAGATGGGAATCAAACCAGAGATGCCTGGTGCTTACAGCCAGGTCACCTCCAGGTTGACACATTCAAACATGTAACTCTCAAAAAAATAAACTTCAAGATCATCAGCAGATCATTGTTGTCAAAGTAACGAGAGTGACATGCCTTAGTACAGCACTTAAATGAGTCAGTTATGTCTTTGTTATTGAAGGTAAATCCCTGGATTTTGTTGAACACTCAGATGGTTCAGAGCTAACTGAGTTGACTTCGTCCCCTGATGGCAGCCACTGTACGTCCAGTTTTATGTGTGAGTTTTTTTGACCTCTGCGGATGTTTTTGCCCGACAGAGGACGACCGTGTTACATAAGGTGTGGAAAGAAGGGCGCTGTCTGCCTGTGGATCACAGTGTCCTCCTCATGCCTGGGTGCTCTGTCTCTGGGCTGCACTGTCTGCCAGGATGGACCCACTGAACCACTGCACTACACTCTCACTCAGGGTTCATCTGAGGCTGGAGAAACCCGGAGACACACACACAGACGAGGAAGGACTCCTAAGCACACACTCTATACTGTGTTGACAGAGCCTGTGAAATACACTGTGTGCAACCACACCTCTGTGCACTACTGATGCGACTTCACATCAACATGTAGTACCTGACCTGGCCTTAATTAAAGTTTTCATTACCTTGCAGGGCCTTGAAGCCTTGGAGGGGAACTCTGGACGACCCAGTGACGAACTGCAGCAGCCGTGCTCTGCGCTCCTCGTCGAAGGACTCCACCGCTTTCCAGAACCATTTCACGATGTTGCTGTCTGGGGTGCAGTGCTTGAGCCGCGTGTTGGACTTCCAGTCGTTGATGTCAATCTTACCCAGGCCGCACACGATCAGCTACAGGTGGAGAAACCGTTTTAGTTTGTTGAATTAAATCACAGACTGTACAACAGAGTGGATGAAGGTAACATGAAGTCTCCCTCTGGTTTGAGGACTTGTGTTTTGAAGCCAGGAGTTCGGCCTTTGAGCATCGACATGTTTTTTTGGAGCTGGAAGTGACCATATTTGGATATGATGGCACTCACCCTTGAACCCAAGACTCGAGTTCAGGGCTGGTCTCATTGGACATCTGTCAATCAAACAAACCATGCCCCTAAATACTGAAACTTAATATCTATGTTTTTTTTTTTTCAGATGGACCAGATCACAAAGAAGAGTAGACTTTAACGAATGACATCAGAATGACTTGTTGAAAAAATGTATTTACTAAATATTTCATGATGAAAGTAATATTATTTTTAATTGAAAACAATCGAAGCCAGAGTTCTTTGGAGCCAGCATCTAGTGGCCATGTCACTTTATTGCACTTGCCTCATTTTTGAGCCCCTGTTTCTTCCTCTATACACAGTCTAATAATTAAATGTAATTGCAGGTAAGCACAGTGACGTGAATAAGGAGATGTTAAAGTACCTCCAGCTCCTTCTCGTCAAAAGCCTTGAGCAGGTGTTGGGGGATGACCTCGTTGAAGCCCTTCTGCAGAGCTAAGAACTGAGCCTCGATGCCTCGCAGGAAACGCCAGTTGACGTAGAGTCGCACGTACTCTTTCTTGGTGTCCTGTGTGACGGGAATGCTTTTACCATTGGGCTTGAGCTCGTGCTGGATGATCTCTCCGTAAGCGTTGTGTTCTACACAGAAGGTGTGGTCCAGCACACCTGTGATGTCATTGTCCCTGGTGGCAGAAAAACATTTTAATTATAGTTATAAAAGACAGGACAAGAACAGGGTTTAACACAGTGAAGTGAAGGGGAAGAGCATGCTCATATTTTCTAACCAACAATAGAGACATGGGTAGGACAGTGTTTCATTCCAGTAAAACACTGGTGCATCTGGTTTCCTCTTGTTGAATAACCAGTAGAGCCAGCAGGTGTATTACAAAATATAATAGTACACATGGTTTAAATACACATGCTGAAGAGATGTAAAAACTGGTAAAAACCCCTGGAGGGCGCTGTTGTCACAGTTAGAGGAGAGATTTGCATGAAATTTGGACATGGAGAACTACTACTTTTCACATGGTATAGGACAGGGGTCCCCAATCCTGGTCCTTGAGGGCCCCTATCCTCCATGTTTTAGATGTTTCCCTCTTCAAACACACCTGACTGAAATGACCAGCTCATCATCAAGCTCTGCAGAAGCCTGATAACGATCCTGATCATTTGAATCCGGTGTTGGAAGAGGGACACATCTAAAACATGCCCTCAAGGACCAGGATTGGGGACCCCTATTATAGGACATATGGACAGGACACAGAACTCCTGAGCATAACATAAAATCCTCTGTTGCCTTGTATTTACACAGAAAAAAAAAATCAACACTGTAATGACTTAAAATGTGTCTTGGACGTACAGGATCCAGACGAGGCTGTTGTGCAGGTCGGGGTCGACGGACTCCATGTCGTCCAGGGTGATGGGTTTACCCAGCAGCTGTTTGTAGAAGGGCAAAGTAAAGCCGCCGTCTATGTAGTGGCCGTGGAACACCGCCATCCCCATGATACGACCCACGAAGTGAAAGTACGACAAGTGCTCCTGCAGCGAGACAAGACAGTTACCAGCAGAGCTCCCCTCCACACTGTGCTAATAAGATACCACGACATAAAAATACACAACAGTATTCTCATGCAGAGGACGTGAATGTGGAGACATCTGTAACTTCAATGCACACATTTCCAACATTTGTGCTGTCAACAAATCTCTGTGACTCACGGGATTGACGGCAGAGTCGGGGTTAATCTGCAGCGTGTAGATGTCGTCGCGGGAGTACTGGAACAGGCCGTAGTACGGGTTCAGCATCTCGTGTGACAGCAGATACAGCCACTCCCTGCACAGAGAGGAGGCAAGTTACATGCTGCACATTGTAATTCTGTAAGTCGTGTGTTTTAGGAGGAAGATTTCTGTCTACAACGTGCCACAAGATTTACAAAAGTCTGTGTTTTATGCTCCTTACCTGGCCACGCCTCCATAGTCCAGCCCCTCTTCACCTCTAAACTTCACCATTAGCCTTTTCCACAGGTCCTTTGGCCTCATCTTCATCACCTGTCGGTACGACTCCTGCGACACAGACACACAAACACCTCATCAATTACGATAACAGTGGCTGTTGAGGCAGAGCATCAGAAAGATACAGAAAGAGTCTGCGCCTGAGTCCATGGGCAGATTTTTGTTTTGTATTGTGAACAAACTCTGTGGGGGCAACAAGGTTCAACACAGACACTACTCGGCCTCCAAGGCGCAGCACTTTCAGATGAAAACAGTCAAAGTTTTCAAACACCGCTGTGCTCATCAATGTCACTTCTCCTTCAATCTGATTGGTCAGTGAGAGAGAAGGAGGGACTTATGATCTCAGTACTGTCAGCTGAAAAGCAATGAAGAAGAGAAGGGAAGGGAAAGTAGTAGTTTTCTGAGGTAAACTACACTGTTCACAATGAAGCAATAGAGAAGTGCTACAAGTTGGGGTTTGTAACCTAGCAACAACTCAGGTTTATACCTTTTAACTGAATTACAGCAGATGGAAACAGCATCAGTACTGTTGATGGCACAAAGACTTGTGGTGTTTATTTTCTGAAGCTCTTTCATAAATGATTGTTTTACTGTAACAGAGCTAACATCATATTTTGATGTATGTCTTGATTTAATGCAGTGAGCTCAGATTTTAAAAATCCAGAATAAAATGAGATTTAAAAAACTGGAAATTCCTAAAGAGCTGTAGGAGAACGCTTGAGAGAACCGCCATGAAAATTAAGCCCTGGCTTCCAGCGCAACAATCGCTGCCTGTGGACACAGATGCCCCATTTACCCTCTTGTTATTCAAGCCCCGTGCATTAGGGCACTACAGCACACATTAAACATGGCAGAAAGAAGAGTCTTTCTTGATCTACACCAAAACGTGGAGACACTTTTTCTGTAGGTCCTCACTTTAACCCTTTTGGAGTAAAGTGTTCTGCACATACATCTGCTGTAATGTAGTTTTTGTTGTACTCTGAGATCTCTCTGCCTCCATCAGCATTCATCCCACGTGCACATGGCTCGTGGCGTCAGGGGGAGGGTTCATTTAAAGTGGATTAGGGGCAGTTACAATAAACACAGCAGTAAGACTATAACAACACGGCCTCGTCCACAGCCAGGTCCCACTGTGCCCTCCTCACAGAGCAGACAACAGAGAGGTGCTGTGGGAGGGACGGGAATGTCTTATCTATGCCGAAAAAGCCCCCATAAAGACAGCTCTGACAGTCCACTAGCTAACACTTGCCTATTCAGGCATAATTTAATGCTTCAGCTGGTCTGGAGAAGCTATGCAGCTCTGTCTCGCTCAACCTCAAGACGTCCTCTGCCCACCCCCCCATCCTCCCCATCCACCCGCCCTCCTCTCTCACATTGAGATCAGCCAACAAAAATGTCTTCGTTCAGATTAGCAGACGCGGCTGTTCCAGCACATTCCAGTGCATATTTTATGAGGGTCATGCAGTCTGCTGCAGGTGTTGTTGTTCTGATGAAGGCCCTGCACCGCCTAGATGCAGAGAGAAAAAAAAATACTCCCCCTACTGAGAAAATGTACTTGAGAAACATCTCAAACAAGCGGTCTGCTTTAGATTTTAAACAGACTACCTTCACACATCATAGATAACCTTGTGTGTGGGAGGAATCACTCTTCCAGCCAAACTGCTCTGGGCAGTGACCTTTACGGGAGTACACCAGAAGAACGGGGGAGAAAAATGCTTTTAAAATAACTTGGGTGAGTCTATAAATAACAATTACAAGCAGCTCTGCAGGTACAAATAATTAAATATTGCCCTAGTTGCTTCACTTACAGACGTAAAATGTTTTTGGGTTTTTTTGGGCTGGGAAGCTGAAGGTCAACCCAGAACTTTTGTTGTTTATTACTTACTCCACCAAATGTCAACTTGCTGGCTGCAGGTTTGGGAACAGGGAGATCAGGTGGTTGTGCAATTGTGCATATATCTGTTTATTTTTAGAACATTTTATTATGCATTTTAAATGGTTTCACACATGCTCTGGCTGGAACAACTGAATTTCCCTCTGGGTTGAATTATGTACCAATTTTAAAAAAAAAATCTTTACCAACATGAGATTTGGATGATACGAGGACATGACTGAGCCTGTTCCTTTCTGTACTCACCTCAAAGATCTCCTCACGGGACACCTCAATGCGGCAGTGGCCAGCCTGAGGCTGCTGCTGGGACAGTTCCTGGCGAAGGATCTTGAGCTTCTGAACAAGGTCTCTCTTGTACTTGGGCACTGTGAGGCACTCTGCCTCCTCTGGGAGCTGACCAGGGGACACCAGAGCCTGCTGGGCCTGATCCTTCAACTGGTTCTGACGACTGAAGAGCAGATGAGAGGGAGAGGAAAGGGAGGAAACAGGGAGGTAAGATGAAAGAAAAAAAATGTTAAGTCTTAGCTGTACCAATTACAAAACGTAAAACAACAAGAGGAAAGCCAAGAACTCAAAACACAGTTTTCTGAGAGTCTCTGTGTCCTCTGCTGAGTGCAGAGAACGAGGAGTAAACACACTGAGGTCATCTGGGAAGCACATCAAGTCAAACAGCTGCCTCAGCCCCTCACAGACACACACAGACACAGACACACAGACACACACACACACACACACACACACACACAGGTGGAGGTGGGATGACTGGAGGAAAGACATCTCCCTCCTTCCCCCAACACACACCTTCCTCTTTCCTCCTGTCCAGCTGGCAGAGGCCTGGTGGTCTCACACACACAGATGAACTACAACAAGGTTTTTATAGATTCTCTGTTGCTTTTGACTCATCAACATGCACATTTGAGGTAATGTAGGGTCACCAAGGCCACCTCTCAGAGGTGTACTGGTACATCCTGACCAGTCCAAAGAGCTTGTTCCTGACAGGCAGACAGAGAAAAATCTACCGGCGCTGCAACAGACTGTAACTCACACCACATAAAAGCCTATGAAGCTAAAATGCAGAAACTACACATTTGGTCGAGTTAAGACAAGAATTGCCATCTGTTTTACCTTAAATTCACTCTGCCACAGACATCATGAACGTAACCAAAAAACTGTCACAGACAGACAGACATGTATACAGCGGCACAGGACAGCTAGCCTTTGCTAAAGCTAAAGCTAAACTTACTTTTTTTTTAATATACATCCTTTAAAATAATCGATTTTGGTGAAGCAAAATCTTAAATTAACTAGACAGAATTTTTTTTTTAATGATAGACAAAAAAACTCTTAAATAAACTCCTGCTGAAGCTAACTAGCTTGACAGAACCACAGTGTCGGCCATCTTGATTACGAGCTGTGGATTATTCTGTGCTATATTTGCAACAGTGAATAAAAATAGAAAGATAAATAACAGATGAATTGGTTTGTAGAGGATTTTTATTCTGAGACAACTAATTGTAACAATAAAGGAAAGAAAGAAAAGAAGTCATCTTTCAGACCACTGGATTTTCTTTTAGCTCTTACATGTATGTATGTACCATAAATAGCACTTAGCTTCAGTGCTTTTGTAGTTACAACTATCGGCAGCTTAGTTTCAACGTACAAAAATCTAAATTAATTTCATTTTCTACCTTTGAAATATCTTTGCTCTCAGTTGAGTTAACAACAGTATCAACAGAGAGGTTGTTAGCATCATCTGAGGCTAATGATGACAGAGCTCCCGACACTGGAACCGACCACTGGCTGAAGAACAACTTCTGAAATGGGTTTAGGAAGAAGGCCTCAGAGGGTGGTACAGTGGGGAGAGGGGGGGCTAACACACAACACACACACTGAATCAAAAGGGCCTTTATGGGGCCGGCACTAAAGGATTATTTGCACAGTGGCCTTTTGCACTTCAGTGGGGGGTGGCAGGCATGGTCGGCCCTGAGCAGGGTCATAAACACCAGAGTCTGGAGCTGAGCACAGAAGGTGGTGGAAGCACACACACAGTACGGATATGTGGGATGTAATACTCAAAGTGATGCCAAGGTTAAAATAATCAGCTTCACGCTGACTTTCATCAGGTAATCACATCAAACCACTGAGTTTTCAATGGAGCAAGAAAAAATATATGAGGAGGAGAAATTTAAACTGTCAGCCGGCTGACTTCTCCACAGAATACAGTCGTCAGGAGGTCGTTCAGCTCCAGACTGCTGCTTTAAAGCATCCACCCAACAGCTTGCATTCTCCTTCACCACAATGACAACTTCTCCTTAACGAGGCAACTGATTTGGGTTTTCTGGTGTCTGCCCAGCAAAAATCCAGTTTGGGTTTTCAATCACCTCCTGCTATCCCTGAAAGCCACAGGGCCCCATCGGACATTGGAGACCTCCTCATGAATCCCTTTATTTCCTGCAGACTAGACTCAGAGGGAGGGAACGCAAGAGAAGGGAGAGAGGGGAGGCAAGAAGGAAACTGTCTCCTGACAGCACCCAAACACTGTGGGGGAGGGGGGGGAGGCACGGAGCATCTCTTCCTGCACTTTCACCCATAAATCAAATGTTGCTGCTCTGTCTCTCTCTGTGGCCTCGCGGCTCTCTGTTCTCCATCCAGCTGCGTACTGATGAGCACGAGTCTGGTGCATGTTACCTGAAGATGCAGAGACAAGTTGCAGCAGCGATGTTTTTCGCCAGGCAACAAATCACAAACGCTTGGGAAGCTATGGTTTCTTCTCATGCAGCTGTACAGATGGGCAAACCCGCAAGCCAGGTCTTAAAACCAGACAAGGATCGGGTTACCTATTGGACAGTGACCTTGACCAGTCAGGGAGGGGGTTTGGATTCAGCTGAAGATTGCAACATCATAGAGGAGATTTAACCAAAACCATGCTCTCGATGCTCAGGCTGTGTCTTTAGCAAATAAAAAGGGCAATAAAATATAACTTTGATGGACATATATATATCAAACATTTTTGTGAGATGACGACACTTGAGGGGTGAAAATTTCTAAAATCCCTAACCTGATAAAAGGCAGATGTCTTGATGGAAATCCATGAAGACTGATATGTTTTCCAGACTTTTGTCACGAGCTAGAAAATCACTCTAACGTTAGGACAGAACCAAAAAAGGCAATAGATCATCTATTACACGGTAAATGGACTGGACGCATGCAGGCTCAAGTTAAACTTTAGTTTCACAAAACTCAGGCCAAGGTCCATGTGCTCATGAATAAACAGGATCCAACACTTTATATTATGTTGCGATTATTCCTTCACATTAAAACCAAATGCCAAAAATATTCTAAAAATTAGAAACAACCACACAACAAAAACGGTTTCAGAGAGTCTCTCTACAAATCATCCGCTTCCTCACTAATTATTCCATCACACTATATACACAATCAAAATTCCATGTACATAATTTTCACACATCTGGTCATAATCACGCTCATGACAAATTTCCTACATTAAAAACAAATGTGGCGTGCCAAGCTACATTTTTATAAGACGGCCATAGAAAGAAAAAAAAAGCGAAACGAATACAAACTCCCAAACACGTTCTTTGATCCATCAGGACAGAAAAAAAAGAAAAGAAACCTGATCTGAACGTCGATGCATTCCGTCTCTGCACAGAGGAGGAGGAGGAGGAGGAGGAGGAGGAGGAGTGAGGTCAGACGGAGGAGGCCCACCAAGGCTCCCATACACCTTTGTGAAGCAAGGACCTCTGGGTAATTCTACGGCTAATGCTGCGCAGTATGTGTTTGAACAGCTGCACGGGGGAAGAAATCCTGAGCATGTGCATCGATGCACGCAGTCATGTACCAGGCACAGAACCGTGAACCAATACACATGAATGTACATAGATGGAAACACACACACACACACGCACAAACACAAAACACACACATATATACGTCTAGAGCTCATTCATTGACTTAGGCGTAGGATTTATGCTCCGTTTCCTGGACGTAAGACGCTCCTCCGCCACAGACACAGCAGCCTCGGTTTCCACTCTGCTATCTGATGTCTGTCCAAAGACAGCTTTGTGACGGATTGTGTGCTAAAACGCCTTCATGATCAAAACCCTTGCAAGGCTGAGGAATTTGAATTTTTGTGGGGAAAGAGAGACTGTGGGGGGAGTGGTGTGTGGTGTATTTCTGTGTGTGCGTTTGCAGACGTCTGCTCAGCAGAAGGACTGTGTTCAACCTGTACAGGTGGTGAACAGACCATGGCACAGGATCCCAGAGTAAAACACTGACTGAGAGGGAGGGGGAGGGCAGAGTAACTAAGTATACGAATGATGTCTGACAGTGTGTGCTTGTGTGTGTTCCTGTAGGAAGTACTGCTGGCGTGAAGCCCAAGCTTTACCTGACATTCTGACTTTCGATGCCCCCTCGAGAACCGTTAGGGCTCGGACTGCAAAGACAAAATGAGGAGAAAAAAAATAAATCTCTGCTGTCGAAAGAACTGTCCGATCTATTAGATTTATTTTTCTGGCTCGGTGTTACTCACTTTAGCACTAGATGCAGGTTAGCGGAGAGGCGAGGGTCTGTGAACTGTGTGGTTCGGTTGTTGTGGTCGACAAAGTAAACTCTCCCGGTGGCGGTGTTCCTTATCTCCCATCCTGGGGGTAGAGGGCCCAGTTCCTCACAGTTGACATTACTGAGGTCTCTGAGGAGCACACGACACATGATGAAGCATTAGTGTGGAAGCACAGAGCACACACAGAACAAACTATAGGTATATAACATACCAAAGGACTGAGTAACTGGACTCAAGCGGACAGCAGGATTCCAAGATGTCTGAGAAATCACTTTTATTCTATTTTTCTTCTTCCTCCCATCTAAATTATTTACTGCTGCCCTGCAACCCCTTTCAGCTGGACTCCATGGAGACCGAAAGGTTCAGAAATTACATCAGGTTTTCTTCGCTGGCGCTAACGTTTTCTGTTTTAGAGTGTTAAAGCCAAAGGGACCGGAGCCTCGCGAGCGGTGAGAGTTTGGCAGCTGAGCCATCTGCTAATGCTGGAGCTGTCTGAGGAGCACTCAGTAAGGTGTGGCGTGACCAACGCTCTCCTACCTGGAGCAATAAAAATGTCATCTATCACTCATGGGCTGAGAGAACGCAAGAGGGAATGTTTTACTGAGGGAGCGCACCGAAGCCTGTTTTCGCAAATGCATGTGTAGATATTGTGCGTGTGCATTCTTTCTGAATATGGTAATCAATAGGACGCACATGCCTTAGTGAGTATTGCCTAACAGCCTCTGGTAGGGCTGATTGAGACCTGTGTACTGTTGGCCATGTGTCCCAGAATGAGGGGCCTTTTAGTAGTTGTGCCAGAGGAGTGAATTGCTCCGAGAGCCCCGTGACATGGGTCTTCTCACAGCATGTCAGACTCGTAATCAGATGCAGGTTTACAGCAGACTACAAGGGGAAGGGAACTGAGACTGCCGTGACACAGTCGACGGGAAACGTCAGTTATGTCGGTGTCAGTAAATTCTGGAGAGCTGTGAAGGATCACTGATGTAAGTGTCTGTGCAGAGTGCATACATGCAGTGTTTTACATACTGTAAATCCTCAAACAGTGACCAAGGCCTTTACTTTAGTTCACTGCAGAGGTGTTTGGCCTCTGATGGAGGGCGGACTTCTTTCTAGTTTCCTCTGTTTGATGAGTTAGACATAAGTCGACCTGAAACAGCCCTTTGAGGATATTAAACTCTTGCATCATGACATATTTCTGCAAGGAACAGGATAGGTAGACGGGACAAAACCTTTGGAGCAATTTAATTGGACCACTCAAACAGGACGAAGCACCATAGCTAACTAGCTGCCTTTACTAGATAATGTTAGTACAGAAGCATCTCTCCAAAAGTTCCTGCATTGTAATGTGAAATATTTCACTGTTTCATTTATTCACTGCTGTTTTTCCCATGGCATGTAATTGGACTCAGGCCTTTATTTGCTCATATAAATCACTTCCCCGGGTATTATTATAGAACCA
The DNA here is from genome assembly GCA_900323345.1 of Pseudochromis fuscus. Taxonomy (NCBI): domain Eukaryota; kingdom Metazoa; phylum Chordata; class Actinopteri; family Pseudochromidae; genus Pseudochromis; species Pseudochromis fuscus. The sequence goes on from OOFC01048286.1 coordinate 47,708, forward strand.
CATTCATTTGAATACTGGTCTTCATTTGAGGAAATGCAATAAAAACAAAACACAAAGTGAAAATCAAGGATCCTATGTGAAGTATACCTGGGTACCCTGGGGTCGTGCCACGTGCTGACACCTGTCTGAGTGTGGAGAAAGTAAACTTGGCCTTGCTGCGTCGTCCTTTGCTCTGTAGGAAGACATTAAAAAAAAACAGTTTAATCAAACTTTAAATGTGACAAACTGCATCACTTCAGCATTATGTGTGTGTCTAATTAAAATCCATTTCAAAATGAAATTTGACTCAATTCCACAGATTGTGCTCATAATCAGTCTGCAAGAGAGGGTGATCAGACAGACGGTGACTGCCTGAGTCAGTGGAGATCCCAAAAGGCAGCCAGGGAAGAGGCAGAGGAGGGAGGAGGTGAGAGACAGGGTGAAGAGCATTGGAGAGGAAAAGAGGAGAGATAAAGGGGTGAGTGCCTGACTTTTCAGTTGGTGAGCTCATTCATCACAGCCTGACAGATATTTCCACAGGGCCGTCTGCCAGAGAGCTCATCGCTCGCATCTATTGGGACGTACCAGCCTGCTTTAACATGCATGTACACATAACCCTCCAAACACAGTCGGACGATGAGATTTTTATACGTGAATTGTGTGCACTCATATGTTTAAAAAAAAGAGTTGCTGACACAGTTTGACAAAATGCAGCAACCTTGGATGTCTGCCGGTTAGAGTATTGGAGAGAAGGTTTTGTTTTATTCCTCTTGTTTTAATGAGGTACGTCACACATATGACATTTGTATCAACACATGGGACTATGTGTTACAGTAAGCACCCTTAAGGACTGATAGAAATGGACGAACCAACCAGGTGAAGAAAAGTGAAGCTAAAGTGGACGTGCAAAAAAGTGCAATACCACTGACGGCCACTAGATGCTGCCCCCAAAAAACTCTGGATCCAATTGACTTCAATTCAAAAATCCTAATTTTCAATCATGAAATACTCTGAATACATTTTGTCCCACAAGTCATTCTGATGTCATTAGTCAAGGTCAACTCTTCTTCTCTGAAAATCACTTCATCATTAAGTAGATATTAGGCTTCAAAAAGAGGAATACTTAAGGGTAAGGGTTAGTTTGATTGACAGGTCTGGTATCCAATGAGACTAGATCTGAAGTTGAGTCTCATATACAGTGGGCAGGTCAGACCTGCCTCCTCCTCCCTTCATATCCAAATATAATCACTTCTGGCTCCAGGCCAAATGCCAAACTCCACACACCAACAGGTGACATCACGTTAGTTTGGTCCATTCTGTTCAAAGTCTATGTCATCAACACATGAGACTGTATGTTACACCCTCACAGTCCTGTTACAGTTCAGTTGCGGTGGCGGTTGTCTCGCCTACACTACAAAGAAAGAGCAGCTCTCTGATCTCAGTGTCGAGCTCAGTGTCGCTATCTCAAAAAATCCTTACTGTCAAATCTGCTGCTTCTGATTGATGACAATATGTCAAAATCTTGTCAGTGCAAATCCATCAACATGACACGTGTGTGTACATTCATTCACATGCATTCAAAGTGATACAGCAATTAATACGACTGATCCAGTAACACTGTTGTGGAGACTGTTACAGAGAAAAAGGGTAAACTGCTGTCAGATTAACAGAAAAGGATGCATATCTGAAGGGGGTATAGGAATAGAAAGAAAGAGATAGCGAGACAAGTCTAGCGAGGCTTGGAGTCTCCTAATCTCAAGGACTGAGGGCAAAGCTGTGATATGCTTCTATGGCTCTGGCTCCCAAATCCTACAGAAGATTCGACTGTGAGGATAAACAAAACTCCCTTGGGCTGTGTGGGGGATCGCAGCTTGTGTGTGTGTGTGTGTGTGTGTGTTTGCTTTTACGTGAATGTGTCTGATTGTTTGACTGTGTGCAGAGAGAAGAACAGAGGAGGGGGGAGAATGGCTGCCGCCAGCTTTTAACAGCTAGATCAATTCAATTAGATCGTCTAAAATGGAGCCAGTATTTCAGGCTCCTTGTGCGAAGCTGCACCGTCATCAGAGCGGCGCTGGACTGAATGAGGACACAGATTAGCTGGGCTACTGAGCCCAGTGTTGGGCAGGCAGGGGGGCTGAGGGTGAAGCAATTAACACAACAGCATCACAAGGATGACACAATTCACTGTGGACCAAGAGGCGGCTTTTTATAGGATACATTTTAGCTTCTGAATATTGAATATCTATCTGTAGCAACATTTTGAAAAGCTGCAGTCACATGCTGTATTATCAGTGCCCCCGAGCCCCATCTAAACCCATCAACTGCAGTAGGTGTTATGCTTTATGACCTGTTAATACTGTGTATTTTGCACCATGATACAGAATAGAAAAGAAATTATAATTTTTCTGGCTGCACAGCAAACTGCAAAACATATGTAACTGTAACACTGTCAATTCAGGTGTGTCCACATGTCCACTCTGTGGTGCTGGCGTCCCACTCACCGTATCCCTCGGGCAGGTCTGGGGGCGTGTGCAGGTGGGTCCTGCTCATGTAGTTGCGGTGCCTCTGCGAGCGGACCCGTCTCTCCTGGGCCCGCTGGTCGCCGTCACTGGGGGGTAAC
>OOFC01048287.1:8435-27715 GCA_900323345.1 Pseudochromis fuscus
GAGAAGTTTTTTTCTAGAAATACCTGAAATCATACACTTAGATTTCAATTCATGCAAATGCCATACAGTAAATATTGTGAGGGAACAGTAAGGCTCTGTAACGGTGACATTAGCATGGATGAGATCAGGAGTGGGGCAGATTTATGCTGGGATTAGTGAGGGTAGGGCAAGCATGCATGTAAAAACACCATACACTGACATACACATGTACAAGTGGGTGTGCACATGTGGACACACACACACACACACACACACACACACACACACACACACACACACACACACACACACACACACACACACACACACACACACACACACACACACACACACGCACACACACACACACCAGTTCCTGCACACTTTCTTTTCATTCCTCAGCTGAGCCTCTTTAACAGCCATGTTGTTGTTAGCAGCTTAATCACCCATGACAACAACCTAATTAAGAAACGCTGCCCTGGAATCCAGTGTCTCTGTGCCAACGTACCCTCAGCTCCCCGCTCCCCCTACCTGCTCCCCTCTTTGTGGCCCCCCTCTCACATGCACCCCTTTCTACCCCTTTCTACCCTCTCTCAACATCTCCTCCACCGCCCCTCCACCTCTTTGTCTTTCACCCCTTGTGCTGTTTGAGTCCCCTCTCCATTGCAGACACATTACTCTCACCTGCACCCTTCCCTTCTCCAGCCACCCTTTTGTATGTTTTAAAATACATCCCTTTATTTAAGCTCAGGCTCTTCACCTCCATCCCTACATTCTTCTAACATTCCTTTATTTTTCCCATGCCCCCTGCTTTAAAGGTTCTCCATCTCTTTTCCTGCCTCATCAATGTCAGCTTTTCACCAACTAATTGCATTTTTATTGCATTCATTGACTTGTTTGCATCTCTTTTATAATCCACAATTTGATCCTTTTACAACATAGTGTTACTGGACTAAGATCTTGAAGGTGATGTAGTGTTTGTTAATGTTTGCTCTTTTGTGTTAGACTTAAATCGCTCACTGTTTTTTGGATGGATTGCCATGAACTTTTGCACAGATGTTGTTAGTCTCCACTGGATAAATCTGGATATTTTTTTTCTGTTTCAACAAAGACTTGATGGGCTGAAGATTTTTATGTCTCCCTCAAGGTATACTGTGATAATGACCTGACTTTCCATCTACCACTATCGCCAAGTCAAAATTACTTTAGTCTAAAACCAAATATATTTGTTAAGTAGAAAATGTTAGATGGTGTCCATAGGGACTCAAACTCTGACAGGTGTCTCTTTAGTTTAGTTTTTATCCAACAAATAAACCTAGCTTAACGGTTAAGTACAATTCTGCCTTAAACAATTGAAATTGGTATTATGAATTAAATAAAGTAAACAAACAAGACAATCAGCATAATTACTATTACCTGTTAAGATAATATTTTTTAAAACCACCTGCGAACTATTGGAGACCAGAGCTGTCAATCAGCCAAGCCCCTAAATCTTCCTCTTTTGAAAGCCTAATATCTACTTAATGATGAAATGATTTTCCGATGGACCACCAGATCCTATTTTGAACTGAAGTCAGTTGGAGCCAGAGTTTTTTGGAGCCAGCATCTAGTGGCCGTTAGTGGTGTTGCACTTTTTTGCACTTTTGCTTTCGCTTCAATTTTGAGACCCAGTGGCTTTGCCCATCATAAACATAATTCTGTTTTTGGTCCAAATAGGAGGATGACAACTGAAACCCAGCATGCTTACTTATGTCTTTAACCCATGAACTTTCTTTTCCCACTCTCACCAGGAGTCAGACAAGTGCTTCGAGTGTAACTCCCAGCATCGCTACGACCCGTACCGCCACAGAAACAGCCACCGCATTGAAAACGTCATCTACCTCATGGACCGCAACGAAGACCACACCTGGTGGCAGTCTGTCAATGGTGTGTGTGTGTTTACTCTCTAACAGTATACAGCAGCAGTGTGTTCATTATGCTGATGGCTTCTGTCCTCATACACATGCATGAGTATATGTGTGTGAAGAATATGTTTTTCAGGGCTCCCATGTGGGCTGGAAAATGTTTTCAGTTGTTTTTCCAGGCTTGAAAAACTTGTGAAATTCTAAAATGTCCTGGAAAACACATTGAACTGTCCTGGAGAATATTTTTGACTCAGCTGACATTAAGGGACAAAGTGAAGTTTGGATAGCAGAGGCGAGAGCTGCTCTTACATTGTGAAACTTTCTAAACACAACACAAAGTTGTGGGCTCTTGAACATATCTCAGATCAGGTCAGGTTGGCAGAAAGGGCGTGCAGTGGCTGATAAAACACAGCCGGAAACATGAAATTATTCTTAATAATAAAAATAATAATAATGGTTTGGCTTTATCTAGTACCTTTTTCTGGAAGGCCAGACTCAAAGTGCTTACAGAGACCACTATTCATTCACACCCAATCATACCAGTGGTGGTAAGCTAAGAAGCCACAGCTGCCCAGGACAGACTGACGGAGGCGTGGCTGCCATTCATTCAACATTCATACAGTGCAAGGTGGGTAAAGTGTCTTGCCCAAGGACACACCGACGGGAGCGGGAATTGAATGACTGACCCTTCGTTTGGCAGACGACTGCTGAGTCACTGCCGTGGTTGAAGTGCAAACACCAGTATCCGTTGAGCTTTAGTTTTACAAACATGGTAACTTAACACTTTACTTTGCATAATGCTGCACCTTCAGGAGTATCATTTTCACAACTAACATTAGTCACCAAAACAGCATAATAATAAAAAATAGCAGAAAGTAAAGAAGTACATGCCAAACAATTATTGTATAGGTTTTAACAGTGACCTCCCATAACAACAAACTTATTAACTAGATTATTATTATAAGCAGGGTACATCTGCACAGGTTGTCAGTCTGTTGCAGGGCTAACACACAGAGACAAACAACCGTCCACGCTCACACTCACACCAATTTCAGAGTAATCAGTTCACCTTACAACCTTCTTCTTGTGAGTCGACCACCACCAGCATTATGTCACTGAAAATGTAACAGAAATGTCCTGGAAAGTTCCTTCTTGAAAAGTGTAGTGAATAAATAATAACGTGAGGTCAGAATACTGGAAACTCCTGAGATGTATTGAGTAGTAGTAGCTGGAAAATCTTCACTGGCGTAAAAGTAGATGACTGACGTTTCATGAAGTAGAGACAAAGTGGTGGCGATAGATAACAGAAAAAAGACTTGAGACCAGATTATTGAGCCATTATGACGATGACTGTCTGTCTTCCTCCACAGGGCAGGAGGATGTCAGCATCAGACTGAACTTAGAGGCTGAATTCCACTTCACACATCTTATCATGAAGTTCAAGGTACGCTCATGTGTGTGTGGATGTGGTTATTGTGTGTTTGCAGAGCTCTGCTGGAAGTACAGGGCTGTATGTGCTTAAGCATGTCGGGAGGCATACTTTCCTCCTCGTGTGTTTGTTATGTACACTCAGAAATCTGGCGGCTGCATTCCATCAGGCATGAATCTCTTATCTGTTAGTAAAGCAAACATGAAATAAAAGGTTCACATGAATCAGTCTGTCATCTTATCACAGTGTGGCTGTGTTTTTCAGACTGTGGTGGTGCATACCATATCGACTTATGTGACCTGTATTGTGTTCAAGTCTGTTTCTTTCTCCTTTACCTCTACAGACTTTCCGGCCTGCCGCTATGATCATCGAGCGTTCAGCTGACTTTGGCCGCTCGTGGCGCCCCTACCGCTACTTTGCCTCAAACTGTACCAGAACTTTCCCGAGCATCCCCGCCAACGGCCTGCACCACATCAACGACATCATCTGCGAGGAGCGCTACTCTGATATTGAACCCTCCACTAATGGAGAGGTGAGACGTTACAAAGGGAACAGTCGCGGTAATAGAGGAGACATGGTGAAGGATACAGCTTGTTATTTTTGAAACTTCACTAGCTCTCAGCTCTGAGTACAGTGGCCCGGAGAGGTCATGACACACATCACACACATACTCATGCAAATACTTTGCAAGTTTGGAAAAAGAAAGTTTAAACACAAAAGCTGCAATGCAAGTAAATAGTGAATACTCTTGTACAGCACTTTTTCACCTTAGGTCTCAAAGCACTTTTCAAGGTTAGGCTCCGATTTCACTGATTCACACACCAATGGCACAGAGCTGACATGCAAGGCACCATCGGGAGTAACTTAAGGTTCAGTGTCATGCTCAAGGACATGCTGACGTGATATGAGGATTGAACCCACAACCTTAGGATTTTTAGGCGACCTAAAGTCTCACGGACCCTGCAAGTGCATCTTGTGAATTTTTGAGCCTGTTGAATGCCCATAAGCACGTACAGAGGATGTTGATTATGATCAAAATGGTCTACGGCTTCTCACGTTTTAACAAGGATGCAAGTGTGCTGTGTGGCGTCCGCAGGCTGGACGTGCAGTGTTTTAGTGGTCTGGTGAAGAAAATCATTTGTGAAAGATGCACGACAGGAGCAAGTTTCCAATGCGTGGAGTACAGTGGACACACAGGCGTCACACTTTCACTGTGCAGTCCACCCTTTCTGTACATCATGGGTGCACCTGTCACAAGGCTGCTCCATGTCTTCAGTACTACCTCTATGAAGCATGCACGTCCAAAATCTCATGTGTGTTGGCAAGGACATCTCACATCTGGTTGGGACCAAGGCTTAAGTTGTACAGGGGGATACGGTGATATTAAGGCTGATTTATGATCGAAAGCTTAATGCTTTTGGGAGTTGTAGCTTTTTTATAATAACTAAACAGCTGTGATAAGAAGGCCCAACAGAAAAGAGTAATGTTGCATTATGTGCTGCATGATTTGAATAAATTGGTGGACTAGTAAAGTGTCTGATAGAGGAACACTAGGCTAAATATAAACATTGCTTTTGTTATTTACAGTAAAGTACATTCAAATACAAACAACTGTCAAGTCTGCCACCTGTTGAAAATGGGGATTCATTAGATAAAACTGCAGAGTTTAACAAATTAAACATTTTATGAAGGTGACTGATTTTCTCAAATATGCAAAAATGTAAATACACATCTAAATAGGTTTAAAAAAAAACACATGATCACTAAAGTGCAGTTTGATTTTTAAACAGTGTTCCCAGTTTAGATGTGTTGCTGCAGATTTTATTATCATCTTGTTTTCTTTTTTTTTTTAGGTGGATACAGTATTTTTTCTAATCCCAGAATTTACTGTGATTTTTCCTTAAGCTAAAAACTTCTGTTCTGTATTCAAGGTCATTTATAAAGTTTTGGATCCTGCCATCCATGTGAAAGACCCCTACAGCTTGGACATCCAAGGTCAGTGCAGACTTATAACTCTGTGAATATGAACCCTGAACACTATCAGAAGCAGAACAGCATGTGTACTTTTTATGAAGGTCAACATGATCTTTTATTATTGTAATATTATAGTAGTATTGAATGAAGACTGTGCACATTAGGTGTAAATGTCAAACCTCTGGCCTCTGAGGAACTGAAATTAGTGTTTTGTATTCAGCTGCTGCTTCTGCTGTGAATAAAAACACAAGGTCTCCCACCTCTCATAACCCACAGATATCAACATGTGATCTGGCTCCAAATCCAGATAATGCACACTGATCACAGGAGAAATTTATGTAGGACTCATGGACCCTGTTTACACTTGGTTTTAAAATGCTTCTTGGGCGATCAGATCACAAGTGGACAGTCGAGACACCTGTACTTAACATGCGTCTCCAAACCTTCCTGCAGACCACTTGTGTTCAGATGTTGCTGCTGCAGCTCATATCTGCCACAATGTCCAGCACATCTTTTTGTAAAGAGTTTGCTCAAAGAGAGGAGAAGGCAAACTGAGTCAATAACTATTGTACATTTCCTCTTGTGTCCCTGTTGGGGACGCATCAGGACGCATTATTCTGTTCTATTCTGTTTGGAGACGGTCTCTGTGATCTGAATGTAAAAGTCATTTTACACAACTCCACCTTTTTTTGCTAACTCAAGCAAGCCCAACAAAAGCTTGAAACTGAATAAGGTTATGACATACAGCCCTGCCGGTTCCTCAGATGACCTTCACATTTCTAATATTTCAGAAGTTAAGACAAAAAAACAAATGCTGTCTGGGTATTTAACTTATGTAAGTTTACATGGTACACTTTCTGTATGATGATGTTTAGATTATGTCAACATTATATTTGATGGCATAATAAGCAAATCAATTAATTACTTCATCTTTCTTTCTCCATCGTAGAACTTTTGCGGATCACCAACTTGCGCATCAACTTCACCAAGCTCAACACTCTGGGAGACGACTTGCTCGACCGACGCTCCGACGTCCTGCAGAAATATTACTACGCCATCTACGAGCTGGTGGTCAGAGGGAGCTGCTTCTGTTACGGACATGCCTCAGAGTGCGCCCCAGTCCCAGGGGTCGGAGCCCGGGAGAGTGGCATGGTGAGTGCGCAGACCCCTGTAATTTGTATTTATCACACCATCTTCAGTAGACCTGTTTCAACAATAACAAAAAAAATATTAAAATAAAATTATTATGCTGTTTTCAGTGACACTTACCTTTTTGCTACATTCTGATTGGCTAGATCCATGGTCGCTGCGTATGCAAACATAACACAGAAGGCCTGAACTGTGAGCGCTGCAGAGATTTCCACCACGATCTGCCGTGGAGACCAGCAGAGGCGGAGAACCCACACACCTGCAGAGGTGAACCACAAACACACTGCATGAACTCAGACATGCAGACGATGCGTCTGAACCGCTGCCTGGTTTAAGCTACAAGCTTTTCTTGATGGCAGTAAAATCTTTTTCTTTTATATACCAGCAACAGGAAGATGTAGCTCCAGCTTTTTGACCCCAGTTATTCTGTAAATGAATCTTGATATGTCTGCACTAACTAAATGCCAGATGAAAATATTTTTTTCAATGTAGCTCTGCTTATTTTCTAAGATGATGAAAAGTTGAGTTCTGAAATTGAAATTCAACCCCATCTCTCCTGGGAAGCTCAGCTGGCCCTAAGTGTTGACTAAGGTTTTATCAGTAGATTTCTCCTTCAGCGATGGTACAGTCATATTCTAAGCTGACAATGCAGGATTCATCAGGGTCAGGGTGTGAAGGAGTGGTTCAGGAACCAGGAGACATCCCTTCCACCCCAGAGTCCAGACCTGAATCTTGACTCTCCATCATCAGTTCAAGATGTTAGAGAAAAATCAGTGCAGCTCTGGACAGAAATAAATGTTGTGACATTACGTAACACTATGAAACAATGCCACAGAGACAGTGTGCTGCAATCAAAGCTAAAGACAGACAAACAAAATGTTAGAATGACCTTTTTTTTTTGGCCAGGCAGTGTATTAATATTACAGATATGGATATACTGCTACTATATTACTGTGTATTAACATCAAGAATAATGTTGCCTCCTCTAAAAAAAAAACTTCCTTTAAACTCTGAACTATCTTCTTCATATAGTTGAAAGATGAAAGGAGGAGCTGGTGTGATATGGGTAGTTTTGGGCTGTTATTGGAAGTTACAACAATTCTCCAAATTGTAAAAAAAAAAAAAAAAAAAAAGTGATTATCTCTTTCTTTTCCATGTTTTTTTCCCCCAGAGTGTAACTGTAATGGCCACTCAAACCAGTGCCACTTTGACATGGCCGTGTATTTGGCCACGGGCAATGTTAGCGGAGGAGTGTGCGATGACTGTCTGCACAACACCATGGGACGCAACTGTGAGATGTGCAAACCTTTCTACTTCCAGGACCCTAACAGGGACATCAGAGACCCTCGGGTTTGTATCGGTGAGTCATCTGTTGCTTCTAGCCATGATGCAGGACTGTCCCATAGTCCAGAGGTTGAAGATGTTATTTGACCTGTAGCCTGCGACTGTGACCCGGTGGGATCGTTGGAGGGAGGAGTGTGTGACAGCCACACCGACCTGGACATGGGAATGATCGCAGGACAGTGTCGCTGCAAAGTCAACGTGAAGGGCACGCGCTGCGACGACTGCAAGGAGGGTTATTACGGACTCAGCCAGAATGACCCGCTGGGTTGCCAACGTACGTAGGTGTTCATGTTTGAAAGGGGATTAGAATAAATCTGCATCGAGGATCTTAAATAGCACCTCAGCCTCTGTCACATTCTGTATGTGTCTGTGCTTCTCCACCAGCTTGTAACTGTGACCCTCGTGGCATCATCATGATGGGAGCACCCTGTGATCAGATCAGTGGAGACTGCTCCTGCAAAAGATATGTCACAGGTCGCTACTGCAACCAGTGTCTGGTCAGTAACAGCTGCTGTCTTCTTTAAAACTGCTGCTCATGTTTTTGTCATATCAGAACATTATGCTCAAGGCTGGTGATTAGTTGTTTTTGACCTCGTCAGGTTGTTTGGCTGTTAAATGTTGCACTGGCAGGTGGCAGGAAGATATTTTTGAAACCCCTAATGAGTAGGAAATCACTCCAGAGTGTTCATAGAATGGACAAAGCTAACACTGGTTTGTAGAAGCCCGCAGTTTGATATTTGATCGTCACCATGTTGTTGGAACCAGAAGTGACCATATTTGGATATGAAGGGATGAATGTGGAGGTGGGTCTGACCCTTGAACTCGTGGACACCGCACAGTGTGTATGAGACTCAAATTCAGGGCTTTTCAAATTATGAACCAAGCTGTCAATCAAGTTAACCACGCCCCTAAATCTTTCTCTTTTTGTAGCATAATATCTACTTATTGATGAAAGGATTTTCAGATGAACCACCAGATCACAAATAAAACGAGTTGACTTTAGCAGAGAGATCAGAATGACTTTTGGAAATAATGTATTCACTGATTATTTCATGATTGAAAATGACCATTTTTAAATTAAAGTTTTTTGGAGCCGGCATCTAGTGGCCAATGGTAGTATTGCACTTGTATTTCCTCTTGTGTCCAAGGAAGTTATGATGTAAAGCATCACCAGTCACATGATCTGAACTTACCACTATTTAAGATCTAAATATGGAGCATCTGTTTTTTGTCCATCAAGGCTGAACGTATACATGGACAGTAGAAATGCCACAAAAAGGTCAACAAGGTGAACTGTACATCTTAGGTTTAAGGTTTATTTCCTCCCCTGCAGCCTGAATACTGGGGTCTCAGCAACGACCTGGCCGGCTGCAGACCTTGTGACTGTGACTTTGGTGGAGCCTTCAACAACAGGTAAAGGTTTTCTGTAAGCCCTGCAGGTTGTACTTTGCAAGCCTTTCATTTACATACTAAACGTATGAATTCTTCCTGAGCTCAGCAAAAAAAGATGAGAGAGAAAGAAAAAATGTGAGGTGCCTTATAATAAGGCGTTCAAACATTGTTCTTGTCTTTTACTTTAGGTGCATGATGGAAAACGGCCAGTGTGACTGCAGGAGGCATCTGATTGGCCGACAGTGTTCAGACGTGCAGCCGGGGTATTTCTGTGCTCCGCTGGACTACTACAAATACGAAGCAGAAGATGCAGTTGGACACTCTCCCAGCGACTCTGCACTGCCGGTGAGCTCAGCAACAGGTTTCACTGCAACTCACTGATTCAGCTCACTTTAGCCAAATAACCCAATTCTAGACAGTGTTGGTGTGAAGCTGTTTGCACCAGGTGCTGTTGAGAAGATAAATCAGCAAATCCAGTGCTGTAACTTTTCTTTTGTTACCACTGGAGTTCATGCTGTCGACCTGCTGCAACACTAACAGGCAAATGTGGACAAACACAGCAGGAAAGAAAAGACATGTCCGATCCCACAGCAGAGCACCGGCTGAGGACTGGTGTTTGATCCACAGCAGTAACTCCCAAGAGCCGCACAACCATGAAGGTGGATTAGATTGTTTGAATTTATACCGTAAAAAACACATTTACTGCACCCAATAGAAACAATACAAAATACTTCCAGCATACTACCCTGTAAAAAACACACATTCCCAGCATGAAAATGAGCATGTTGCTCAAAATATCAAACAACATGTAATATGCTCCTGTTACATACCCTCAGACAATAGTCTATGAAATCCAACCTGAACACCTAACACCACCAGAAGGTCAACTTCTCTTTTTCTGTCTGTACAGACCATGTGGTTGTCGTGAGGAAAGGCTAAACTGCTACTTAAACTATTACTTTGTAAATTCTGAACAGTAGTTAAAATACTAAAAACAAACATGTACAATCCTACGACTGCACTTTCAGTTATTTTTGATTTCTTTTAAAAAACTACTTTACATACAGTATGAGCACAGCTTCAGTCAAAGTCCTTCATTTCTGTGCAGAATTCAAACCCCACAGCTGAAGTGACCCATAAAGTGATCAGGCAGTCACACTGATACCAGCCTGTCACATCCAATTATTGCTGTGCAGCTCACATGCTACACACTCACACAGAGAAACACACTCTTTGTTTTTGTCTGTCACACTCGGGCAGTTTCACCGCAGCGTGGACCTTCCTGCTCTGTGTCATCGTTTTCACTGTGCAGAGAGAAAAATTAACAAGATGAACCCCTGCGGGTTACAAGAAGTGTTTCTGCTGAAAATAATGTGCATAGTGCACAGACAACAGAAAATACAGCCATGAAATATCTCCTCCTCTCTGCAGCACAGTGTACATTTTTTGGTCATTTTTTTTTGTTGGGTTAAGCGAAGACGAGCATCTCACTCTCCAGAAGAAATAAAATGAAGGGGTGAGGTGCAATAGAGATTTAACTTACAGTATGCTCAGATGTTTAGTCTTAGTATTTGTATACTATAAAACTGTGTCAAATTTATTTGAATCTGTTTCAATTTGAAGACATGTTTTATGTAGAACAGTAACTCCTGAAACACTTCTCAGTTTTTGAGATATAAAAATCAGTTTATTGTTATTTATTTGTTTTGTTACTTGATGGATGCGACTAATTTTTTTGTTTTGTTTTGTTTTGGTGAATAAAGAGAAACCAGTAACGGGATGAATAAAAGTCAAAAAGTCCCCTCTCCTCTGTCCTCTCAGGGTAAACTGCGTCCTCAGGCAACAAATGACTGTGTTCAGCACCTCAGCAACCAGCTGAGGAGGCACCGCCGGCACCGTCGCATTGCCAACTCTCAGCAGCACCAGGCAGCACTGAGACGCATCCGCCAGCTTCAACAAACAGTAAACACACTCTTCACTTCATTCATATCATGGATCGTTAATACCATAGACTGTATATAGAGTAGATGGCATTTGAACTTGGCCATGTTGGTTTTTTGGAACCAGAAGTGACCATATTTGGATATGACGGGAGGATTAAGGAAGCGGGTCTGAGCCTTAAGCCCGAGGACGCTGTCCAGTATGTATGAGAGTGAAGTTCAAATGATTTGAGATCAAACTAAACACTGTTTTGCACTTCTGCATTGGCTTCATATTTGACACCCAGTGTCTCCATCCATTTCCATACACAGTCTATGGTTCGCACACACAAAAATCCAGGACCATTTGTTAAAGTGATTTTCCAGAAACAGTTTTAAAGGTGTCAGGAGCTGGAGAAACACATCCTGGTAACTTGTGAGCCCTAAATAGAGAAATATCTACCACATATCTGTTACATAAAAAGATGCTTCTGTTATTAGACCTACCCTTTTTGATTTAAATGGGATGGAAACAATATTAAAAAAAAAATACACCACACTATTCAATGTGCACACAAACATACAGTTCAAAAGCATCACGAACTGTGGCGTCACAAAAGATGAGTTAAGATATTTCTTTGAGACAGTCTGACCTTCAGGAATGGAGATTTATTTTACAGCTGTTCCATTGACTATTATTTTTCGCTGAGTGTGCATAATAAACTGCCAACAAAGTCCAAAGCTGTACTTTATCAGATGGATCATTTCAAATGTCAAATGAAATGTTTCAGTAATAACAGTCTGCCCATGCCAAAGTTTACAGTTTCCAAAGTTTGTGGTCACGTGCATCGTGCACCGCTTGGCAAGTGGATGCTACTCAGTCTAATTAAACTGTTGGCTGTCGAGATAATAACGTCAACTCGAACAAGTCAACCTGAAAAAGAGCTGAGGGATGTTAGGACTCAGTGTTGTAGACCACCAAAATAGAGACAAAGTGAAATCAAATATATTGATTGTTATTAGGAAGGAAACTCCTCACAGAAAGCTGGTCCAATCCAAATATTACTTATTATTATATCACCTCATGAATATATCACTACTGTCCTTACAGTTTGTTAACAAAGCCAATGCAACCTTATATAACAACAATATTTGTACAACCCCAGCACCAAGACCGAGTCAGGTAGACATGAAACTACAACAGTACCAGGTTCATGTGTGTGTTTAGGACTAAAGCAATAACTAATAAGTTCTCAGGAGATGTTAGGGTGTGTGTGGAAGAGTGGACAGGTGGTTCATGGTTATTTATCACCATTAATTATATGATCACCTCAAAGTTAATAACCTTAACTAACTTTACATTTTTAAATGGGAATAGACAATGAAGAGCGTCACTATCAGTTTTAATTAGTATGATGTTCAAAGGAGCTTGAGACGACCTAATTATCAGTCTTTTCATTTCGTAGTGGTCTAATAGAGCAGCTGTGGACCTGAATAGAAACTAACTCTGTGGTAATGTGTGTGTCTCTCAGCCGGACGTGAGGACTGTGCACAGAGAGCACACTCCCAGCCACATGGTGACGTGGACAGGACCTGGTTTCTCCCGCGTCAAGGATGGCGCCGGCCTGGTGTTCACTATCGACAACATCCCCTATGCCATGGAGTACGACATCATGATCCGCTATGAACCCGAGGTGTGTGTGTGTGTGTGTGTGTGTGTGTGCGTGCGCGCACCTATAAGACTGATAAGGCTTGTTAATGAAAGTCAGAAGATTTGTGTTTGATCGTGTGTGTGTGTGTGTGTGTGTGTAGTCCACAGAGGACTGGGAGGCTGTGGTTAGTATCACCTCCGTGCTGCTGCCCTCCAGTCTCCGCTGTGGAAACCTGCTGCCAACTGAACAGCTCTACACTGTGACCCTGCCACACCGCAACAGGTACCGACACTCGTCTGCACGTATGTGAGTGTGCATGTATGTTTGTGTGTAGATGTGATGCTGGTATGTTTGTTCAAGTCACTGCAGGATTTGTTCACGTAGCCCAGATACTCAGGAAAAATTGCATCATTGCGTTGTTGTCACCTCAACTTGCCCCGGCTTGTACGCGCTGCTGGAGTCTGGCTTGTATTTGTATTCTTACTCCACTATACCCTGCAGCGTATTTACTATTGATTCACTAATAGGAGTCAAAACAAACTTGAGGAGCCATTGAGAGGGAGGAAGCTGCTTTGTCAGGTTTAAACTGTGAAAAGTTAGAGAAGTTGTTGGAAACGCGCAGAACAAAGTACCCAACCACATAAGCCTAGTGGGGGTTAATCAAGTTCGTCCTGGTTCTCTTCTTTTAATAACACGTTTGTGATAATAGATAATGGAGATAATAATATGCCATCATCAATATGACTCATGGTTGAGGGATTTTACAGCAGAGCTTTCTCCATTGGTCCTGTTAAACGAGTTGGAAAATGTAAGTCAGACAGGAAGAAGACATAGTGACATTTAGGAAAATAATATATGTGTTAGAAAATACAGACATGATATTTGTAATTAGACTGGAGGACACTGGAGGTCATCTTTAAATTATTCCACCTCTAAGACCACAGACTGTGCACAGAATGGATGAAGCTAATGTAAAAGTTGAGCTGAAGAATAAAGATGTTTCAATCAGTAGACTGAGACAAACATTAAAAGCTCTGACCACTTTCTGAGGAGTAAGGGCTCCAGGATGGAAAGTAAAAGCACAACAACAGCTGGATGTGTGAGTTTCTCTTTTGTCTGAGTCAACATGATGGAGTTACAGTGAATATGAATCAGTTTTCCACAGTACTCTGTTGAACAATGGTCATTTTATATTAACCACCTTGGAATTAAAACCAATAAAAACTATATTTTGAAGTCAGGAGATTGGGATTTGAACATGGTCATGTTGTGTTGTTTGGAAGTGACCATATTTGGATGTGAAGGGAGGAGTGAGGAGGCAGGACACTGTTGAATGAGTCTGGAGTTCAGGTCCAACTTGTCAATCAAACTAACCACGCCCCTAAATCTTCCTCTTTTTGAAGCCTAATATCTACTTAATGATCAGAGGATTTTCAGATGGACCAGATTACTGAGAAGAAGAGCTGACTTTAGCTGATGACATCAGAATGACTTTAACGGAGTATTTCATGATTGAAAATCATTTTTGAAAGGAAGTCAATTGGAGTCAGATCTTATTGGAGCCAGCATCTAGTGCTTTTTTGCACTTCTGCATTGGCCTCATTTTGAGACCCATTTGCGTTGTACATTTCTTTGTGCAGTCTGTGTCTCAGAATAACCCTGTGATCAAAAGTATATTCTACCAAGTTTTCTGTTTTTTTCTTTAGTTTGTTGTTATCTTTGTTGTAGCACATTACATAACTTATAACTTAAAAAATCAAAAATATAAAGGTAACTAAACACACTATAACTTGAATCAGAGCTTTTTTTAAATTCCTGAATTACATTTAAATCAGACTCCTCTCACTTCCTTCTGGAACCACAGATTTAATAATGACAGTGTGAAACTCACGTCATATGAATCTTTTAATAGAAACTTACCATATTGTGGCTGAGTCAAACATTAGACCGATTACTACAGATCAGACTGGATTAGGTCATAATTATCCCTTTATCCCTGAAGAGAAATCAGCAAAACAAAACCAGGATATAAGATAAAAAGCAGGGAAACACTCACATTGAAGCTCTTTAGTTTCAACCTGCTGAAAAGCCTTTCAGAGTCTGAACCCATCTGGAACTAAGAAGGCAGACCGTGCCCGGATCTGGTCGTCTCAATGGACCGTAGCACAGCTTCCGTTCTCTTCTGTGGTTGGTTCATCAGCCAAAACCAATTAGAGAAGTGAGACCCAAACACACAGAGAACAGTAGAAGCCAAACAAGTGTAGGGAGAATGACATCGCCCGTGATGAACAGCAACTGAGGCAAAATCAGAAAGATGAAAAGGATTAAGTTTTCATTATGTCATCATCAGTTTAGCTTTTTAAAAATAATGCCAAAAGAATACATTAAATATACTGAAAGCGTGTTAAAACAATTGTAGAAAATGAAGTAAAAACTAAAACATACTCTTTATTTTTACCATATTTAACTACATAGGTGGAAAAATAAAGCAGTACAGAATTAAATTTCCAAGTTTTACTCAAACTTTATAACCTGTCACAATGTATTTTAGAAAAAAATATTCAAATTTAGACTTTAGGAGTCATTAGCTCATTTGTGGAAAAAAAACATGAGGTGGAAAAAGAGAAGAGTGAGACAATCTATGGTTTGTATGGATCTATGTAGTTGCCTTTTTAAGTGTTTTTGTATTTGTTATGTTGTTCCAGATACATCCAGATGCCAAGACCCTTTTGTTTTGAACCCAGTAATCGTTACGTAGTCGCAATCCGGTTCCAGCGCCATGGAGTCACACACAGACATCTAACAGCTTTTATTCTCATTGACTCGGTGAGTCCGTCCCTCCCTTCATCATCTACCTGTCAGGCTGTTTGAAAGCTTCTTACAAAAGTATTTTAAAATGATAACATAATGGCTTTTATAAATTGATTATTTTATGCTTTTCTATAGAGTTGTCACATTTGAAGGACAAAAGCACAACAAAAAGTGATGACGAGGGTTCCCTCTAGTGGTGGAAAAATGCAAATACACCTGTTAGTTAGAAATGTTCTGTTGAATTCACCTTTGGGATTAAAACCAAACCAAGTTCATCACTTTATAAATCATCACTTTATAAACACTTTTAGTGGAATTAAAATATTTCTTTAAACATGAACCACATTTTGTCATCACACACTTCTTGAATAAACCTTGATAAATATCTGTCTTTTAGAGTTGAGAGTAGAGATGACTATTAATGCCTGTATGCCTATTTACATCGCAATTGTCCTTGTTTTTTTATTTACCCCAAATAGCTGGTACTGATCCCTCGATACACTGAGCTTCCTGGTTTCCAAGGTAACGAGCCAGAGGCAGAGCAGCGACGGGAGGAGATGATTCGCTACATGTGTCTGGACTCCTTTATGATCACGCCGATGCCCGCTCTGGCTGAGATGTGCTCCAAACTCATCTGCAGTATTTCCTCCATTATTCACGATGGCGCTCTGCGTAAGTCGATACAGAAATGCACCAAACAAACCGACTGCAACTTTAATGGGTGAAAACTTTATGTTCATTTAAAAAATATATATTTGGTGACATTTTCTTCCTTGTGTGTCTGCTGTATCCAGCCTGTCAGTGTGACCCTCAGGGCTCTCTCAGTGGTGAGTGTGATAAGGTCGGAGGTCAGTGTCATTGTAAACCCAACGTGATGGGTCGACGCTGTGACCAGTGCGCTCCTGGAACTTATGGCTTTGGAGTAAATGGCTGCACTGGTGAGTGTTTTCTAACTGGTCTGTCACAATAACACCACTTCACAGGTATGGGTCAACTTCCCTCCCTTCAACAAGTATCCACATCCCTTCACTTTTTTAAGATTTCATTTATGACAAATTGGCAAATGTATATATACATTTGCTTTTGTCTCAATTTAACATTTCAGGTTATGGCTGCTGTGCTTCCAAATGGAAAACATATTACTGTATTGTGTGTATTGTAGGTGGACCAATGTGGAGGTTATGTTGGATGAAACCTTGAACGCATTTCCCTCTCAGAAAAAAAAATAAATAAATTGTTTCCCATAGTTAGAAACAGAAACAGTGATCATGAATAG
Source organism: Pseudochromis fuscus (assembly GCA_900323345.1). Classification (NCBI taxonomy): domain Eukaryota; kingdom Metazoa; phylum Chordata; class Actinopteri; family Pseudochromidae; genus Pseudochromis; species Pseudochromis fuscus. The sequence continues at coordinate 25,265 of OOFC01048287.1, forward strand.
AAAGCAGCAAATAACCCTCTGACCTCCCACTCCCACAGCCTGTGACTGCCACCCTGAGGGGTCCCTGAGCCACCAGTGTGACCCGGTTACTGGTCAGTGCCAGTGCAAGGAGGGAGCCACCGGGCGTCAGTGCTCGGACTGCCAACCAGGCCAGTGGGGCTTCCCCAGCTGCAGCCCCTGTCAGTGTAACGGCCACACAGACCACTGTGACCCACGCACAGGGGAATGTATTGACTGCAGGGACTACACAGCGGGACACCTCTGTGAACGGTAACTCAGAGTCACACTCTGCTCACTAACTTTGCTTCGTCTTATTGGACTGATAGTAAATGTTGCCCCCAGCTGTGTGGACGGGTTCTTTGGAAACCCAGTGCTCGGCTCAGGGGAACACTGTCGGCCCTGCCCCTGCCCTGGTAACCCCGGCACAGATCACTTCAATGGGCTTTCTTGTCATGCTGACCACACCTCGAATCAGATCATCTGTAACTGCAGACAAGGGTACACAGGTGAGAGAGTGCAGTGCATTCATGTGGTTATCACTTTTTATGTGTCAACAGGTAAAATGGCTGTGTCTGAACAATTAATTATTTTTTTACTTTTTATTTTTATCATAATGACAGAATTGCATTAGAAAAGATTTAACACAGTCAAATAAATAAATGAGCTATTGAAATACAACAAAATGGAAAGGGATTAAAAAAGCGACAAGCAGAAAGTATTGGTGGTAATACACAGTGTAAGAAAACCTTTTTATTCACCACTGAAAGTCACATCAGCATCTCTAAAGACAACTGTCTTGTCATATTCAACCACTTCTTACCAAGGTTCACGGTGTGACCAGTGCGCCCCTGGTTACTATGGCAACCCCGAGCAGCCTGGCGGACAGTGCCTCCCATGCGAGTGCAACGGCAACATTGACACCCAGGATCCTGAGTCATGTGACCCCAGAACTGGCCAATGCCTCAAGTGTCTGTACCACACAGACGGCCCGTCCTGCGCCCACTGTCAGCTCGGGTACTTCGGCAGCGCCCTGGCACACGACTGCAGGCGTGAGTGATGATGGCTTCTAAAAACAAGCTTGTTGAATTCCATCAGGTCCATCCATGAAGGTGTAGGAGCTGATGATACTTCTACTGTTAATATTCTTAAGTTGGTATGAGCATCAGCAGCTGTTTGCCTAAATGGAAACAGATGATGCAACAACAACTAAGACTGTTTTTGTGCTTTGTCTACATGTTTGTGTTCCCAGGCTGTACCTGTGTGACAGCTGGCACCATTCAGTCTGCCTGCAGTGACGGACAGTGTCACTGTGACCGGCAGACCGGAGCCTGTCCTTGCCGGGAGAACGTGGCCGGGCAAAACTGCGACCAGTGTGCCCCCAACCACTGGAACTACGGCCAGGACCGAGGCTGCGAGCCCTGCAGCTGCGACCCACAACACTCCCTGGGAACTCACTGCAACATGGTGAGGACCCCTGTCAGCCTCAGAAAGGATCTCAGAGGTCCTGATGGTTTTGTCGTGGTGCCTTTGTTGTTCTGATTCTCTGTGTCCTCTGCAGTTCTCAGGACAGTGTCACTGTCGTCCAGGATTTGGAGGTAAACAGTGCACCGAGTGTGAGCAGTTCCACTGGGGAGACCCACGGGTGCACTGTCAAGGTAACTCATTTTATCACATAATATAATTTATGATAATATCACAATGTGTGACACTGAAATTTTTTTAATAAGTTGTAAATAAAGTTGTTTTTATTAAGAATTCTATCAATTAAATTTTTTCTTCTAGTGCTGCAACTGACGACTTTTTTGTCAATCAATGACTATTGAAATGATTAGTTGACTAATTGGATTATGAGTCACATAATTATTAAATATTTATTAAATTAATTATGTGCCAATTATTATTATTATTATGTAATAAAGATAACAAAGATCGATATACCATTTACAAATACATCTTTTAATCAGATACAATAAGTAAATAAAATGTCCCAGAACATGCAGAGTGCTTAGTATTGATATAAACTATGAATAAATAAATCTGTATCCATTTTTTCTTTAATTTATTGCATCTCTTCATTGTTTCCAATTTGTTTAAATATTACGACAAAACTCTTCATGTTATCAGGTGTTGTGGTAAGTGTTTCGTTGTGATGTAGTAAAACCTTTTCTAACAGCTTGTATCAGACATGAGTGTGTCCTTTGTTTTCTCTGTTTAAACATGTCTTGCTTACCACCAATGGTGGCTAGCGCCTTGCATGGCAGCTCTGTAGCCATTGGTGTGTGAATGAGTGAATGAGTTGCCTTGTAAAGCACTTTGGGACCTAGCTTAGGTCATCAAAGTGCTATATAAATGTACTCCATTTACCATTTACTTGTTTTTCTCCCTGTCTTCCCTCCTTCCACTCAGAGTGTAACTGTCACCCGCTGGGCTCAGAGATGGCGCAGTGCGACC
>OOFC01048287.1:27737-61290 GCA_900323345.1 Pseudochromis fuscus
GACGAATGCGCCCGCGGCTTCACCGGCGTCTTCCCCACATGCGTCCAGTGTCACCCGTGTTTCCAGCTGTGGGACGACGCCGTGTGCCAGATTAAACGGGACCTGGAGCACATCCAGTACCTCGTAGAGAAGATCCTGGAGAACGGGGGCACGCCGGGAGTCGGGGATAATCGCATCAAGGAGCTGGAGAGGAAGCTGAAGCAGGTGCAGGATCTGATCAGCAGAGAGGACAGCGACAAGATCCACCAGCTGATTGGACAAAGCATCGATGACCTCAGGTGGGGATGCCACACAGTGTTTGGATGTTTGTTGTTTCACGTGATGCCAACTGTAGAAAACCACCCTACATGTGTTTCAGGGCTGAGATCGCCCTCACAGATGGACGTCTGATGGGCATCGGGCGAGAGCTGAATACAACAGCCAGAGAAGAGGAGGCACTGAAACGCTCGTTAAATGACTTGGAGAAAGAACTGAGGGACCTCAACGCCACTGTGGCTCACAAACAACGCCTGGTGGAGGACTACCTCACCTCAGGGTTTGGAGGTAGCAAAATCAAATCTCTAAAGCTTAACCCATCACTTTATCATCACAGGGACAGCAGATAATCAAACACTAGAACATGTAGCATGACGAGTCAGCATTATCACAGACACCGGCTCCTGTTTCCTCACAGATCAGTTTGAGAAAGTGAAGAAGTACTATCGGGAGTCAACGCAGGCCGAGAAGAAATGCAACGCTTCAGTGTCCGGGCCGCTCAGTCCTGTGGAACAGTCCAAAGAAACCAGAGCAGACACTGAGGACCTGCTGGACACCAGCAAGGACAAGTTGCTCAGAGCTTTGGCTGCTCACAACAAATCGTTACACGAGCTGCAACACAAGGCCCACGACCTGAATAAGAAGGTCCATCACCTCAGCCACAAGGTACACACTCATTATCCACGTGATTGTCTACTTACATAATTTAAAAAATATGAGTATTAGTAATCATATAAGTAAAATTTTAGTGAGTAATTCTGATGAGTAATATTTAATGGCAATAGCCTGTGTTATGGCCATAAATAACATTTCTGGCAACAGAAATTTTTCATTGTTTCTCTAAAGTTATTTACTCTTGAGTTGTTTTGGTGCGCTTGAAGCCACCAGTGACATCTAGTGGCAGCTTTGTAGGCTGCTTTCAGTGTGATGTTGCACTTCCACAGACCCACTCTGTTCATTAAGTACTAATACAATATTGCTCCCTTAAGGTTTGTGGTGGCCACAGCAATGACAGTGTGAACGGCAGCTGCCCCGACAGCCGATGCGGTGGCGCCGGTTGCCGTGACGATCAGGGCAACCGTGTATGTGGCGGAGAGGGTTGCAACGGGACAGTGAGCGCTGCAGTAGCAGCACTGAATGATGCCAGGAACGTCTCAGACAGTCTGAACGCTGCCAGTCAGGAGCTGCAGGGTGTCTCCAGGAAGGTGCTGCAAGTTTTCCACAGAAAAGTCGTAATGTGTCTTCTTACCTGCAGTCCTAATGTTTTTTGTTGACTTCACTCCTGATTCCATATGTCCAGCTCCAGGATATAGCTCAGCTGACACAGAATGCAAAGAACCAGGCGATGACAGCGCTGGAGAAAGCCCAGAAGAAGAAGGACTACTTTGAAAATAACAACAAGAAACTGAAAGACTTCATTAAGAAAATCAGGGACTTCCTCACTGGTATGTGGACAGTGTCTCAGTTTGTAATCTGTGAGCTATAATCCAGGATCTGACCTGTGTTTGTGTTTGTGTTTGTGTTTGTGTGTGTTTTCTCTCCGTCCTCCCTCATGCTGTCCAGAGGAGGGAGCAGATCCAGAGAGCATTGAGAGGGTGGCTCAGCAGGTCCTGTCCATCACGCTGCCACTCAACAAGACCACTCTGGACAAAATGATCATGCAGATAAAGGACAGCCTTTCTAACCTCACCAACGTCGAGGGGATTGTCAATCAAACCTCGCAGCACATCAACAAAGCCAAGGAGCTGCTTGAGAAAGCTAAAGACGCCAAGTAAGTAACACTGCTGTTTTTTAAAGGAATAGAAAACCCATGGTGGAAATACAGTTTGGAACAGAGCTTGACATAAACTCATGATTCATTGGAGTGCTTACAACTAAGATACCCAACTCTGAAAGCTGGTCCTGAGGCAGAACTTTTCTTGTGGGCTTTCAATGTAACCTATGAATACATGTTTCATATTTCTTTAAACAAAGACCGACCATGCTGCTCACCCTCCCTCTCACTCTTAGTCACACTGAAACATTTCCAGAGGATCTAACTTCTGTATCGTGATGTATTTCCAAAACAGGATGAAGAGGAAGGACAAAATATTTGGAGCAACTTGATTGGTCCATTGAAACACAAACATGTAGTAACTAATGATACTGTGTCTACAAACTACTGATTACTACTACAGCTGCTACTACTCTCTGTCTATGTTATCTGGTGGTGATCTGACGGTTTTCTGACATTATTTGTCGGTACCCACATTGAAATCTTTTTTTTACTAAACCGATTACAACTTACAACAGCAAAATAATTTTCAGTTTGTCTAATTTCTGGTGCCACCGTACAGGAACCGAGCTGAGGGAGTGAAGGATCTGTCCAATGACACCAAGCAGGCGCTGGATGTTTCTGAGAAGGCCATCAAGAAAGCAAAGACCGCCCTGGACCAGGCCCGCAACAATCTGAACAATACAAGGAACGCTACGGCAGAGGTACAGTGTGTGTGTGTGTGTGTGTGTGTGTGTGGTGGTGGCGAGAGTCATATGGGAGGCATGGCTGAGTGACTGCATGGGGATTGTGTGTCTCTACACACTTTTGATGGCGCACAAGTGAGTGTGACTAACTTTCAAAACTTTTACTTTTTCAGCAAAACAGTATGTCCTTCCACATCTCCTCATTTGTCCTCTCAACTTAATGTCTCTTCGTCCTCCAGGTGGACGAGCGACTGGGGCAGCTGGAAGACAAACAGATGGATGTTATGATGCGTTTAAACAACCTCTCCATGGAGGTGGAGGCTCTGAGGAATAAGACAGAGCAGAACAGAGAGATGGCGAAGGACGCCAAAGCACTGGCTAACAACGCCACTCACCTAGCATCCTCACTGGAGCAGGTGAGCGTGAAGGAACGAGCGGGAACATTCAAAAATAAATCAGTAAAAGAAATGAAAAGTTACATTGTTGTTTTTTTCCCAGAGCCTCAACGACACAGAGAAACGTTACCGTGAGCTGCAGACGAAGGTGGACTCTCTGGGTGGAGGGTCTGGAGATCTGAACAGCATCAACCAGAAGGCCAGAGACATGAAGAAGGATGCAGAGGACCTGTTCAACAAGGCCAAGAACGGGATAAAACAGCTGGACAGTGAGTTCAGGATTTGTTGTTACAACATGGCGACATGTGGCGATTTACTGGGCTTCATTGATGAAATCATGTGTGGATGACCATTAGGGACACAGGCAGTGAGACAGAGTGAGGATACAGGAAAAAGTGGATGACAGTGTTAGTTATTATAGTGTCCACACGTATCATCAAAAATTGTATTTCTTTTTGAATTCACATATTTTACATACCTTGTGTCTATTGTAAAAAAAAAAAAATAACTGTCTTCTTAGCAAAAACAGCCATCTGTTAACCTCACAAAACTCAAAAGGACCTTCATGTTTTTGGGTGTTTTAGATGAACCACTGAAAGTTACTCAGTGACCACAAGTTTTCATTGTAAGCAGAACCTCCTAAAGCTCAATATGTAGACTTTCAACGTCATAATGAAACATCATTTCCTGAGAATCGGGATTCTGTATCTTGAGATATTTCCTGCAAAAACAAATATGTAGGCAGGACAAAACATTAGGAGAAATTTAATTAGACCATGAAAACACAATAATACTAGATAACGTAGTATAACGTACTGTAACCTCTCTCCAATAAGAAGCCACAGGTGCTCCACTTTCTCCGTCTTTTCTTGTAAAACAGAAATTTGTTATGAATGTATGACTTTGTACTTCACTCCGAGATTATTTGAGGGTTTTTTTGTGTTGTTTTGTTTTAAGTTATGTCTTAAATCTCAGAAATCAGATATCTCAGAGTAGTTTTCTCAGAATTTTACAGTGCTCCCTGGGTGCTACACTTTCACGTGCAGGTTAAGAGGTTGAGTTTAGAAACAGAAGCTGAGTAAGAATCAGTCAAGTGTCATAAAATATCCTCATCCTAGTTCACTGATAATGTTTGTAACAGCTGGATTGCTCCTAGTATTATAAAGACACGATACAGTGGCACATTGTTGCATGTATAAAATACCTTTGTTATATTTGTTACATTTTACAAGTCACTGATGGCTCATGAAATCTCAGGTATCATTTTACATATTTTATATATATATTCCTATATAAGGAAGTTATTCAGGTATTATATCTATAACGTCATCACTTCACAGGATGTTAGCTGTAGATCTCTATGTTAAGCTCCATCTTGCTGTCTGTGGTTACAGGACTGGAGAAAAAGTTCAAGAACAACGAGCAGCGGATGCAGCAACAGCTCCTGGAGCTTGATGAACTGAAGGACAACGCCACCGTGGTGCGGGACGAGATCCGGGAACAGGTGCAGAAGTACAGTAACTGTCTGTAATGATGTTACGGGGAAACCCTGAGTGTGGTTTGCTGCTGTAGTGACACAGATGACTGTTGTTATGACTGATGCTGTGACTGGAACAGAAAAAAATTCATCACCCATAAAAGAAATAAAGCGCTGCTCTGGAGGTTCCTCCATTCTCTCACTGGTAGTTTTACACATTACCTGTCAAGTGTTATATCACAGAAATGCCTTCCTCTGTCCGTGTACTGTACCACTGTTTGACTCCTAGGTGTGGACGCCGCCCTGTGTGGCGTTCCTGTCTTTAAGCTACTGCAACAAGTGGATATCCTGTGGAGAGTATTTGTTTCATTGTATCTGCCATGATAACGGATTGAATTGATATTCTTGAATAATACACTGGAGAAATATATCTGTGTATGTTATCATTTGACCAAAAGTGCTTTTAAGATTTTGTATGTATTTTTGCTGTAATTTGACCACATTAGTACGGTTTGTACAAAATGACATTCCTATTGAGAAATATGTGGAAAATGTTTGATTTTTGAAATTTAATTTTGTGTTATTGTTATAACAAAGAAAATAATTAAGAAGCAGTCTTATAAGCAAAATTAATTCTGAGACTTGATGATGGAGAGAAATAAAGCTGATACAGTTTATGTGAATTCTTTGCATCATATTTGTGTGATTATGTGTGTCACTCTGCTGTTGTAGATATGTTGTTTCAGTGTGTTGTAACAAGAGGGCGCCCTGTACTCAGACAGAAAGTTCTATTAGACATTTTCAGCTTCTCAGCTCATGCAAAGAAACTCCTGTCAGCACTGGTGTACTTATTATTGCCATCACCGTGCACACTTTTGTACAGTATAAAAATGTTGTTTTTATTCAACATTTTATTTTTTTTTACTGAACAGTGAAAAAAATAAATAGGGTAAAAAAATGGAATGTTGAGTAACAAGAGAATGTGAGATGAAAACAGTACAATGTTTGGTTAAAAAATGTTGAGTAAAAACAATAGAATTTTGGATTAAAAAACAATACAATGTTTGGTAAAAACAACAGAATATTGGGTTAAAAAAATGTTGAGTAAAAACAATAGAATGAGTTGAATACTGGGTTAAATGAACCCAGCATGTAGTTAGCCCAATGCTCACTCAGTTCTGGGTTAAAACAACCCAACATTAACATGCGTAAACAGTTTTTATTGTGACAGCCAAAAGGAGTTAGAGCCTCTTGTTTATTTCGCACAGTGTTTCCTAACAAGGGATTTTGTTTAAAATCTAAAGATGATTCCCAGCGTGTCATTGCCACACCTGAGCAGAGGTTTGACTGAAAACACCTGCATGGGTGCAGCAGCTTCACAGTGGCAGTGGTTTTTCAGCCTTGGCCCCACTCACTCCTCGGCTGTTCTCAGTATGAAGGGGCTCTGCCTTGTGGCTCTAACAAAGAGAGGCTGTCTTCCAGCAGCAGGGGGAATGTGTAATATGACAGAGATTTACAGCAAGAGGACACAGTCTGCCAGCAGGGAGGCTCAAACACCTGCACACATCACACTGAGAAGAAGATTCAATGTAACATGTAAAGTGTGATATGTTGCTTCTCATGTGTTTAATCAGTGACTTCCAGGATTCATTAGATGAAATATAATCTACACATACAGGTGATCTTTGTTTCCCGCTGCAGGAATGAGTCAGTTTGTAGTCGACCACCTGGAGGATGAGGCTTCAGTTGTGGGGGTCTGTTATCGGTGCTCGGTCACGACTTGCTCATTGGGTGCAATCAAAGGGAATTTAATCCGTCCAGCAGGGAGTGCACATTCCTGCTCCTGGACACAGGCTGGGGCTCCCTGGAAAACATGAGGTGGAGGAAAACTTTCTCTAGGAATAAACTTAAATCAGTCAATAAACTTTATTGCTGGTCACTTTTATGAAACAGGATCAACAAATCTCTTTGTACTGCCTTTATAGTCAGAGGCCTAATAAAATTATTTCAGTATTTTTTTTTCATTTATTTATGAATTAAATCTGACTCAATTATTTTGATTTGTGAAACTTATTTGATACAAATAAAAAACATCAAATACATTTTAGGTGTATTATTTTTTTCTCTATTTTTTATTTAGATTTGATTGATGTAACATAATTGGAAGTAATTCAACATGCAGGTGTTTTTATCAAATGAACGCCTTTGCTGTTTATACAGTTCTCTCAACTCAGTTAATTTAAGTTGTTTGATTTACTTCAGCTCAATTTATTATATTTATTGGAGGAAGGGTTCAACTCAAGTTGAACTTGAACTTAAATTATCTTTAAAATGATTATTTTTGTTTTATTTCAGCTCATTTAAATGTATTAGAAATGCATTTCAATTAAGTTGATTAAACTTAATGAATTTTTTGACTTATATTAAATAACTGAAATAAATTCACCTCAGCTCAAAGTTTTTAAACAAAATTAAAGATTATGGTTTTACTGTTATTGTACAGGTTCTCTGAGTATATTGAAAAGCACTACCAAATAAAATGTATTAATATTGTTATTGTTATCATTATCATTAAAAGCAAATCATTATCAATTAAAGACAGAGTTCTGTTGAACTTTGATTTACTGTATTTACATATTTTTAGTAACATACAGTGACTATTTGACTAATTCAGTAACACAATCAATTTCCTAACAAACTTGCACCACAAGTATGTAGGGTGCATAACTTTTAATTATCTTATAATTTTATTTTATAATCAGTCATGTGCACACACACAGCATGAGCACTAGCATGGAAATAATTGAATTGTCACAGCAGGTGTCACTTCACTGTGTAACATTTCAAGATCATCACACTTGAACAAACATGTTTTTCTAAGGTACACTGCTCATGTAATGTTAAAAATACATATAAATGTTCACTGCACTTTAACAGAAACAAATCACAGCAGACTGAGGTTTACTCATAGATGGGTTTACTTCTCTGTGGGACCATCTACGGAAGCCCTAAAAGGACATGATTAAACATTTTTTATTATCTCCGTTTTGCCCTATAACGAGTTAATGTCAGTAGTTTTCTTGAGATCTTAGGTAATTTTTCTGGTTATTTCGAGTCAACAATTATTTATCTCGAACAAATTCAATTTGTTATCTCAAGAAAATGAAGCATAATTTTACTGAACTACATTTAACAACCCTAACCCTAACTACATTTTATTTTGCCGTGATAACGAGGTCATTTCAGTGGTTATCTCCAGAAAATGACCATAGTTTTCTCGACATAACGAGATAAATTATCCTATAAACAATGTTTGTTTTCTCCAGATCTCGAGAAAACCGCTGACCTTGACTTGTTATCATGGCAAAACGAAGAAAATAAAAATGTATTTAGTCATGTCCTTTTAGGGCTTCCGTAACCATCAAAGAAATCCTGTCTGTTTAATCCTCATTCTGTGGTCTTTGCACCTCCTCCCCGCACCTTCCAGTCAGCAGCTCCTCCTCCTCCTCTTCCTCGTCGTCCTCTTCCTCCAGCTCCTGTGGACCCGGGATCCAGGACGGGATTTCCAGTCGCAGCAGTGTGAGGAGCCCTGTCCGCCGCTGCTGTCCGGGAACCCCGCAACAAGTGGAGCTCAGAGGGAGTCGGTGCGTACACAACAACACAGAGAGACGGTGAGTGCAGCCTGGCTTTGATATAAACAAACTCTAGGAAAACATCTCCGTACATATTAACACAGACGGCTAGAAGTAATATTTTAAAGAGGACTTATGTTTCTTAAGTAACCGGTTTAAATAGCACCGAGATTTACATGCTAGGAACTGCTGTGAATTTAAAAGTTGGAAAAAATATAAAACCCACCAAAACTTATGCGCAGACTCTGAGATGTATTTACTTATTTAAACTTTCACCATATAAAGCAGGCTGATGTGTGCGTGTTGTGTCCCGCAGGTAGTGTGCGGGTCTGTGGATGTGCGCTCAGAGATGCGAGCCCCGCTGCTGATGTTCGTGTGCGGTGAGTAGACTGAAGTCAGGACAGCTTTGAAGTCAGCCCCTGTTTTCTGCTCCATAACAAACCCTCAGAAGTGAACCATTGAGCGGCTGTGAGGCTCACACGGTGTCTGCAGGTCACCGGGCTCCTTGCTTTGATTAGTGTGTGGAATAAATGTGCAGCCTGCAAAGCTGAACAGGTGAAATGATTTCATGTGGATATTCTGCACGCATGTATGTGTGTGTGTGTGTGTGTGTGTGTTCTTAAAGTAAGGATGCTTTGAAGTTTTAAACAGGATAGATCCTTCTCTGTAAGTAAATCTTATTTTTCCTTCACATCCTGGAAAACCTGGATTTTTTAGACCCATTATCCAGTCGTATAAAACTGGAAGCTCCTGAGTTGTTTGTGCAGGTTGTTAACACATAAATGGTTAAACACTTGACTTACAACTAACTACTTTTAGTCATTGTTCAAGGATCAGTTGATGTAAGAATGACTAGCTAACATTGATGTTAGTTATCTAAACACACAGACTGCATAATGAATGGATGAAGCTAACGTGCCACCTGTTGGTTTGTGGACTTTGGTTTCTGGCCAGGAGTTTGCTATTTGAACGTGGTTATGTTGGTTGTTTGGAGCCAGAAGTGACCGTATTTAGATATGAAAGGAGGAGTGAAGATGTTGGTCTGACCCTTGAAGGACACTGTCCTATGTCTAGACTGGGGTTCACTGGTGAATGAGCCTCCAAACCACCTGTAAATCATCGGTGACCAGAGCTGTCAATCAAAGTGCATGCTCCTTAATCATTCTCTTTTTGAAGCCTAATACGAAATGATTTTCAGATGGACCAGATCGCTGAGAAGAAGAGTTGACTTTAGCTAATGACATCAGAATGACATTTGGAAAACATGTATTGACTGAATATTTCAGGATTGAAAATGACCATTTTTTAAAATTGAAGTCTATTGGAGCCAGCATCTAGTGGCCGTTGGGAGTATTGCACTTGCCTAATTCTGGCCTAATTTTTTTTGAGCCAGTTGCTTCATCCATTTCTACATACAGTCTATGTCTAAACATAATATTAACTTAACTAACACTAGAAGCCCTGCAACAAGTGATTCAGACCATCAGACTCCTAATTCTGCTTGTGAGAAATTGTTCGTCATGACTCTGGCTGAATGCTTGTTCTGCTGCAGAATGAATGTGGAGGTGCCTAAAGGTTTTACACAGTACTGAATGTTTTAAAAGCATCTTTCACATTTATGATTCCCATTGGTTTTATGTGCATCACAAAAAATAAACTGAGATCTCTGTTTTTGCCTAATTTACCATGTTGTGTAAATTGCCTTTCAAAGAAGAAGACAAACTTGAGAGTTGGGACCAACAAGACATTTTAAACCATAACAGATTGTCTTGTTACTTGTCCCAACTCTCTGTGGTTTGAGGTGTAAATCGTCCAGAAACAGTAGCCTTGGGGCTGGATGCGAGGCTGATGGGAGTGTCAGTCCTGCATCTCCCTGCTCAGAGATAAGATAACTGATGTTTCTTTTTTAGGGCCTCTGGTGCCCTCGGTGTCTCTGGGGTCGTCCCTGCCTGTCTCTCTCTCTCTGTGGGTGGTGTCGCTCTGTTTATGGTCCTCCTAAAACGGCCCAGCTGAATCCGCAAATAGAGGCGCCCACTTCGCAACTACCTCTCTGGATGTGTGCGACGGATATAACGAAAAGCTGAGACTTTAGTGGATACAAGTAAAATGACACACAGCATCTAAACTGGATCAGCTGTTTCATTGAAATGTCACTGACACCTGCACAGCTCCAAACACTGATGATGTGTGCTCAGGTGAAGATTTATCTGAGTAACAGCCGTCAATAAAATGCATCCTTGTGCACTGTTCCCTGCAGCTGGAAGACAAAGGACTCATTGGTCCAGTTAAAGTCTATTAGTGCCTGCTGTTAGTGCCCACGGTGCCTCCTCACTGATCACAGCAGCAGCTCTTTATGATGCCTCACACAGCTCAGTGGTTGTCTTCAGGACGCATTAGTAACTTCTGTCTTTGGAACTTTGCTGTTATTCTCGTAGCATTAGGGTCAGCTTTAAAGGAGGGTTTCACAGTTTTTAAAGCCTGAATACAATCGATTTTCAGTTCTAAGAGGCAGTGATGTGGATTGTTGATTTTCCAACGTTGCCTGGACAATAAAGTTGTAAATTTACATCATTAAGTTGTAACTACAGAGTGCATGTAGAATGGATGAAGCTACTGTGATGTCACTTGTTGGTTTGTGGACATAAGTGAGCATATTTGGTTATGAAGGGAAGAAGGAGGAAGTGGGTCTCATCTTTGAACCTTTCTTTGAACCTGAGGATACTCTAGTGTATGACACTAGAGTTGTGGTGAATGAGCCTCCAAACCACTTATAAATCATTGAAGACCAGAGCTGTCAATCAAACTAACCACACCCCTAAATCTTCCACTTTTTGAAGCCTAATATCTACTTAATGATGAAATAATTTTCAAATAACCACCAGATCACTGAGAAGAAGACTTGACTTCACTAAATGATATCAGAATGACTTGTGGAAAAAATGTATTGACTGAGTATTTCATGATTAAAAATTAGGATTTCTGAATTGAAATCAATTAGAGCCAGAGACCCAGATGATTTGTCCACTTCCATATACAGTCTATAGTTATACCGCTGCAGATGAAGAGGATGCAACAAGATGATATAATTAAAAGAGCATCAAACTTCAACCAAAGGACAAAAACCATGAGCATATTAACTTAATAAATAGCCTGGGGACAGAGTGACACTGAAAAACTGAAGAGGAGAGTTTGGACAGTTAATATTACCTTTGTGTGCTTTGTGGATATGATGTTTTTCACTTGTCCTTGATCCTTAATCCATAGATCGCGAACATCAACTGAGAGAGTGAGAAACAAATCATGTTGATTTGCCATGGAAGCTCATTAATGTCAAAGATAACATGTTTTTACAGTAGGAGTTAAGTCTCAGTGTATTATGATTAATTCAGAAAATTTCTGAGAGGTCGGTGAAACGTTTTTTAACTCAAGAGAAGTTAAAAGAAACAGTAGATAGAGACATTGCAGAGATGTATCTACAAACCTCTATTGCTGTCATTATAGAGATGAGGAACTGTCCGTTCAGACTCCTGACGCCTCTGAGGACGAGCTGTGAGGTCAAAGGTCGTTTCCAAACCTCTCCTCTGGGTCAGAGACGGGGTTAATTGGCATGTGCGCAAAATGTATGGGTGAGAGTGAAAGGACTGATCACAGGGACAAAAGAGTCAGCAGTGCCTCCACTTTACTCTTTATTCCTTTCACTTTCTATTTCAGTGGGAGTGGGGGTGGACGTTTGACCTGTGGCACTGGCCATGTGTGTTACTTATGATGAATTGATGTGATTTAATGCAACTCAAGGGGGCACTCACTCTATATTATGCTGTAGGAAGGACGGGAGTGGGAAAGAAGAAATGAGGGAAACATGAAAGAGAATCAGGGTTCGTCTAAAGATGCAAAGTAAATCCTCTGTAATTCACCTTTCTTACAGGTGTGTGTGTGTGTGTGTGTGTGTGTGTGTGTGTGTGTGTGTGTGTGTGGACAGGTGAGAGCTGGTTAGGCGCTGGGACTGAGAGAGTGTGTGTTCCCGGAGTCTTTGTAAGCGACAGCCTCCGGAAATGTGCGGATAGCAGAACAATGGTGCAGTAAAGCCTGCTAACCACCGGCACTAGAAACAGAGAGAGGCTGAAAAAATAGAGGAGGGGGAGAAAGGGCTGGATAGAGTGAGGACAAAGGGAGGAAAAAAGAGGGAGAGAAAGACTTTGAGCACAGGGGGAAGGGTTTGGGGGAGGAAGAAGAGGAGGAGGAGGAGGAGGAGGAGAGAGGGAACAGGTTTGTATATATGAAAGGACGGTGAGTTAGGTTTCCCCGGCTTGTTGGCAAGGGGCTTTTCTGGATGAAAAGAGGAGGTGGAGATAAAAGAGGAGGAGGAGGACCTGAGGGAGGGAGGAGGAATAGGAAATGGAGCTGGTCTCATTAAAAACAATGGAGTGGCTGGTACAGTGGTGAACCTGAGCACTGCTGCTGTGTGGGGAGTACAGTATGGAGGTGAACAGGTGGTGGGCAGTACATGGCAGCTGTGATCAGCCAACATCACCCCGACATAACCTGTTAACTTACAGATGAAACACAGTGTACAGCAGTCACAACCACACAGCAGGAAAAAGCAACATACAGTTATTTTATTTTATGATGTTGGTTTATTTCATTACTGGATAAATGAGTCTCCCTTCATGGATTGATAAAGTTTTTCTATCTATCTGTAAGGTTCTATGTAGCAACCCTAGACTGAAGCAACTGGGTCTCAAAAATGAAGCCAATGCAGTGGTGCAAAAAAGTGCAATACTCCTGATGTCCACTAGATGCTGGCTCCGAAAAACTCAGGATCCAATTAAAGAGAGGTTTTAAAAGATTATGATTTAAGGGCGGGATTAACTTGATTGACAGGTCTGGACTATAAGATCAGACTTGAACTTGAGTCTTAAACATATTGGACAGTGTTGTCAGGGGTCAGACCCGCCTCCTCACTCCTCCCTTCATATCCAAATATGGTCACTTCTGGCTCCAAACAACCAACATGGTGATGTTCAAACTCATGGCTTCAAAAGGTGAGACCAAAAACCAACGGGTGATGTCATGTTAGGTTTGGCCATTGTATATACAGCGTAGTCGAGGTAGATACAGCTGTGATGCACTGGTTTGAAAGCAAAGTTTCCCTTGACACAGAAACATTAAAGCTGCTGCTTAAAGTGCTGCGACTGTAACAGAAAATGAGCCTGATGAGTGGGTCCCTCCTGTGCTGTAAACAAAACTCTTTCTCTTCTGTCTGTGCAAATAATCTGAAATGTTGGTCGATCACAATAACGAGCAAAGTAGGATTTTGAGCTTTGTGCTGATTATTTAAAAAGTCTTCACAGAGACTTACAGAAGATGAGACCTGACACAAGGAATGGCTAAAATCTATTTTTGGAGACAGGGATTGCTGCTAGTTCTCTGACAATGTTGGAAGTGGACTTAATGCACAAATAGTACAAGAGCACAGGTTTGATTTTTAATCGTGCTCACAAACAATTTAAGGACTTTTGCGGCATTCAACAGTTCTTATGTATTTCTGGCTCATGCCAACTTATGTTGTAAAACAATAATAAAGATGATAAATAAAAAAGCATCTTACTTGATGAAAAACACATGCAATCATTGGTTCTATTAATGTTGTTAAATGTTTCCACAAAGGCTGTGATGATTGGATTATTCAACACAATGCTGACATAAAAGCATTGTGATGAATGTAATTGAATTACTTTATATTTCAGCTTATGTGCATCATGAACAGCAGTGTCAGTGCTGTTCAATCTATCTGAAGGTCAAAGGTGACTGAAAGAAGAGTGCATCAAGGAGTTTTTTTCTGAATATACATTTTTACACAACATTGCCATGATATGAGTAAGAAACACGAAATATGAATGTAACGTTTACTCTGCTCCACCAAACCTCTGTGTTTGATATAATTAGAAAACAGAGAGAAACGTCACAGCCATCCTCTTTATTTTTGACACAGACTGTTATTATCTGGTTTAATACCAGATAATAACAGTGTGTGTTTCGCAGCTTGTTAAAAAGCGCTCTCAGACACCTCGTCACCTCTGATGATCTCATGTGAGATGAGCAGCAGACACAGTGTGATGGTGCTGGGATGGAAGGAGGGATCAGGAGGGAAGGAAAAGAGGATCAAGGAAGAGGAAGAGACAAATGAAGGAAGGAAGCAGGGAAGGAGGCTTTTGATGTGCTTTTTCAAATTCAGTTTGTGTTGTCATAAATTTTAGCTGACTAGTAGTCCTGTAATTACACGCACACATAGACACACACGTGTACACACAACGCTCTAATAAAGTCTGGCTTGTAAACTGAGGGCAGCTGTCTTATATCTGCACTTCACATCACCTCTGTTTCACGGAGAATTTACAAAAGCTGTGTGTGTGTGTGTGCGTGTGTGTGTGTGGTGGGTCAGCATCATGTCGGTACATGTTTTGTTAGACGTGGTTTTTAGTAGAACACTGGAGTCCCTATTTTTCTTATTTTACTTTCATGCACATCTGTTGCCTCAATTTTATAACACACATTGGTGGAGAGGCTTTGGTTAGAGATTGGTTAATCTAATCTTATGGTGTTACCTCACACTTGTCTCCTCTATTGCAGAGATTTGAGAGATGAATAGGTAGTTTGCTAACTGACCAACAGGTTTGGTTACCCTGGAAACAAATCCCTGTTTGCCATGTAAGTTAATCCACGACCTGCTGTAATAGTGAATGAATGTTTGAGGCTAATTATCAAAACTCAGTATCACTACATTAATATCACAATCAATTAACCATTTAATTGAAAGTTTACTGTACATCCTCAGAGAGTGGGCAGGTCCTTTATTTAATAATAATAAATAATAATGGTTGGATTTATACAGCGCTTTTCTCGACACTCAAAGCGCTTTACAGAGACCATTATTCATTCATACCCAGACCTTTATTTTGTGTTTTGATGCTTCAGACAGTTACTGCTTTACATACTTATGTTGATACAAACTTTACACTTCTGGCAACTATTTCAAAAGAAAAGCTCATTAATTGTGTTTTGGTGGAAACAAACTCTTAATTTCTTAATCGGGCTTTTGTTGTGTTAATAAAGTGATGAAGCTCTTTGGGGAGTGCGCAGACTGTGGATTTATCTAAATGAATTATGGATCATTTTGAATTGTTTCAAACTTGATTTTTTTGAAAAAGTGACAGCCCTGGTTTGCATGGCATTTCAAATTTCTTTCTTCTTCCTAATTCCTCTAAAAGTTCCACCATGTTAAAAAAAATGAACTAACTGATGGACTAAATGAACCCAGATGACTTTTATGCCTTATGCCTATACAATGCTGAGCATTAATGAGCCATGTATGTTTTTTTTCCTTCATGTAAACTCTACAGTCTCCAAACCCAGACTGATACTGTTGAGGTGTTTTCTCAAAACTCCTCCTGAGCCACAGAAAACAATAGTGGTTTTTATGAGTAACAAATTGACAAGCTGTTACCCTTTAATTGTTGGTTTTACAGTGTACAGTGCAGCAACAGTGATGAATACATATGCAGATATGACACTTTGATGGATTACAGAGCATTAGCCCACTTCTGAGTTTGCTTATTATCAAATAAATTATCAAATGATTTTAAGAAATGTAGGAAAAATATATACCTAACTGTAACAATCCTTTAACCAGGCATATTATCCAGACCTTCACAGACACCTGGGGAGAAACAAGAAAGATCTTCATGTCTTGCTTGGCAGATTTGTTTCTCCTCACTCCTCTCTCAGAGGAGACACAGGGTCATCATCAGTTCAATCCTAATGTCCAAAAACACACGGTACTCTCCTGTGTATTCTGAATTATACTCAGAGTATTTGACCTCTGGCCACACAAATGTTACCCTCTGCTTTCTAACACATGTGGCAGTTTCAACATTTAACAATCAGACACAACACAATTACACCATTAAGCTCACTTCAGTTGTAGCTATGAGTGCAAGAACATAAGTACAGGCACACAATGTATAGTTGTACATAAAATAATGACACCGATTAAGGCTCAACAAATGGCAGGAGGCATGCAGGCCACAAACACACACAGACACACCAACTGCTGGTCCCCTGAGTGCTGTAGTTTTCACTAAATGGAGCCAGATTTTTCCTCAGCATAGACCCTGATTATCACCTACAGCAAACTGGACTGCACTCTGCTCAGCGCTGCATGTCTCCCCTAGCAGCTGCTGAGCACCCGGGCAAACACGCAACACCGTAATCACCAACCAAACCCACAGCGACTCACTCTCTACGGCTGAGTAACCGACAGACAAGCTGGTTGACCGACAGGCTGCACCCAGCATCTGCTCACCATGTGTACGTCGTATTTGGCTGTATTCACTGAGCTTCAGGCAGCTTGGTAGGGTATTTGTGGCCGGTGGCTTTAGAGGATAATATTATAGATATGATCATGTGCTGGGGCTTCCATCATCAGGAGTATTTAAGGATAGTTCCCTGAGGGCATGTCAGGACCACAGAGTGTATGTAGAAATGGACGAAGCAACCAGGTCTCAAAAATTAGGCCAATGTGGAAGTGCAAAAAAGTGCTATACCACCGAAGGCCAATAGATGCTGGCACCAACAAACTCATTTCAGCTCAGCATATTAGTGATCTGGTGGTCCATCTGAAAATTATTTCATCATTAAGTAGATATTAGGCTTCAAAAAAAGGAAGATTTAAAGGTGTGGTTAGTTTGATTGACAACTCTGGTCTTCAATGATAACAGACCTGAACTAAAGTCTCATTCACAGTGGACTGTATCCTCAGGCTCAAGGGTCAGACTCGCCTCACCTACTCCTCCCTAAATATCCAAATATGGTCACTTTTGTCCCCCAAGAACCAACATGGTAACATTCAAATAGCAAACTCCTGGCTCTGAAAGTTCACCTATCAACAGGTGACATCATATTATCTTCGTCCATTCTGTACATAGTCTGCGTTCAGGACTGAGATTTTAGACTTTGTGATCTATTTTTAAACTGTATCCTAAACATCCCTTTCTGCCAGCTCTAAAATATGTGGATCCCAAGGTGATAATAATCCTGTGTTTTTTACAGAGTGAACATCGAGGTCAGACAGATGAGTAAAAGGGCTGTTTTACATTAATCTCAGAGTAAATGGAAATCCTGTGTAACTGACAGGTGAAGACTTGCAGGATGGGCAATGAATGTGCTTCAGTTGTCTCTTGTACCACTAAGATAAGAATCGAACATTGTTCCAGCTCCGCTCTCCCCTGCTCGCCCACCTGTTGCTCACGGTGCCTCCTCCCATATTTAGACATCTCTAGGATGGGACAGGAATGTGAATGCGTCCTCTGGTGCAACCAGCTGCTTCCCGGTGACATGGTTTGTTAATCTAACAGTGTGTGAAATGGGCAGCGTCTGGCTTCACTCAAAGAAACCCACTGTTTGGGATAAAAGAAACAGCTGAGGAAGACTCAGAGGCTAAATTTATATTAAATGGTGTTGGAAAAAGACAAGTATACACAGGTAATCTCTGCTTCCAGGTTGTTTAAAGATAGAAATGACACAGGCTGCAAGATGTGTTGCTGTATGCATTTGGAAAAAAGTAGTCAAACACATGCGTTTCAGCTCCATTAGAATTAACAGCAACAACTGACACAAAACACTAACATGTCATCATGAAATGCACAGAACATAATAATCACATCAAATGCAATCAAATCAATGTAAACTTGACTTGTATTATGCTGATCAGTGCTTGAAATAGACTGTTGAATAGAGCTCAACAAAAAAGCAGAGTGGGGCCCAGGACTGCGCCATGGGGTACACCACAAAATATACATACAGACCTCCCTGCAGAACCTCACTGTTTTATGCATAAATTTTGGCTGATAGTGTCTGTATCATGAGACATCTATTTTTGTCCATTAGGCTGGGGTAGTTAAAGTCAGATGTGTCTGGATCCAAGTCTGTCAAAACTTTTTTTTATATTTATTTGGTGAGACCAGCTCCCTGAGATTTGTTTTGGAGCTGGATATTTACACAGCCTTTTTTCCAGTTAAGTTTGAGCATTACATTTTTAAAATGTACTTTTATTTCCTAAAGAAGTCAGGTCAGGACTTTTTTTCAAAACTACAAATTTGAATTAAATTGATGTGACTGAAATTTTTGCCAACTTCCAGCTGCGGACCTCATCTTCTTCTCATTTTCTAACATGATACATAACATTGAGGTCAGCAATCATCTTTCCAAGGGAGGATGAACATGGGCAGAGCTGGGACTCTGCAGTGGACATAAGAAGACAGATGAGATGGGAGGCAGGAGCTGAGAGTAATAAAGAGGCGAGGAGGGAGGAGAACAGCTGGATGTTTGGCTGTGGGAGTCGACCATCCATCAGCTAAGTGCAGAGCAAAGAGAGGATGGAGACACACGGAGGGAGAATGTAAACTAATTAACTGGGATGAGTTAAAAATAAAAGGCTGTTGACTTTTCTGTGCCCGGGTCTTAAAGTAGCCGTCTGATGGTGAGTGCTAAACATATCCATCCTGCCTTCTAGTTTCATGCTCACTCAAGTTGGGTATGCAGCTCACTGCCTGTCTTAAATGATGCTAATCTTGTCTGTTAACTTCCCGGAGTGAACTGACATTTGATCTAACCGTGCTGTTATTTTAATATTCCTGGCTCTGTGGTTTTTCCATGCCCCTCGTGCACATCCTTCCTCACACCCGCCTCTTAACCTTCCTCCTGTTTAAGCAGATGTGTGTGTCTGCTGTGTCCATGAGTGCTTTGTTGTTGGCCTGTTTGTTTGTTTGTTGGTCTTGGGTTCCTGCATTGTTTGCTCTGGTTGGTTTGACAGCAAACTGTGTCCCCCGGCCAGTCCTGCTGGAATGTACCACACTCATGCCACATCCCACTCCCCTCCACCTCGCCCCACATGGAAGATTAATTACTCTCTGTCTGAGATGGGTGGCAAATTAAAAAGGAAAAGTAACTGAAGTAACAGGAAACAGGGAAACACAGTTTATTCTGATCAATCAAAGGTGGTGAGCCTTCGTGCTAACCTGTAGCCACTCAGGACAAATGTGCAGATTAGCAACTGTTGTGTCTGTAGTAGTGTGTTAATATTGTGTTTCCTTAAATGAAAACCAGCATTCTGTTAAATACCAATTGAAAATCTCTAACAATGGCTGCTGCCCTGGTTGATATAAACAAATAAAAGCCAGAGCCCAAGCACAGGCCCTCGGAAAAACAGAGGTGAATCAATTAAACATTGTGTGCCTCCAAATATTTCACAATAAAATTCCAGTTAAGAAATGAAGGGTCTATGGACACTTAAAGAGTATAATTAGTTTGTATTAGCAGTGTAATGCAGTAGCTTTAATGTTATGATCCACTCTGGTCCTGACCCTGGTATAAGCATCAAAAACAAGCCTTCATGCTGAAGAATGACCATGATTTACTTAACAAATAAAGGTAGTTAAAAAAAGGTCATCCCTTTATACAAGCTGGATGTCTTTGGCAATTTAGATAAATATGACAATAGCTGACTCAGTTGTATCAGTCTTAAAAACTGAGGTGCACTTACAGCCCCTCAGCTGGGAGATTGTTTTTGTGTCTGTAGGTCTTTGTGGGAGGTATTGTCTTTTTCAGAAACTCATGATATGTCTGACTCAGAATTCAGACGATGAACATTTTTTTCTAACTGACCTCCTTGCGATTATGGTTTAAATGATATGACATGAAGGCGACATAATTCCTGTCACCCTGAATCACCACTGCACCTGTCAAACATTCCTGAATAGTAAGCATGCAGTTTGCAGTGATAACAACGGTACAGTGACCATTTAAGATTCACATCATCCCAAACCGGCTTCAAGTGATTCAGTCAAACCTAACAGTTGTTTTCTGAACCTGGAACCTGCTTGATACTTTGGTTCACTGAGCTGTCGGTTGAGTAGTTACCAAGCCAGAATAGCTTGCACTCAATGAACTGTATACATTCAGGTAAAAGACAAAAGCATGAAACCTCCTGAGAGACAGCTCAATCTGAACTTTTACCTACACACTGAGACAAGTCCCAATTCTGTGATGATGGGAAAAAAATACAGAAGTTAACAATAATAGAGCATCATCTATTTATTATCATCCAAAATCAGGTTTATTGCTAAACAGACTTTTACATAGGAATTTGTGCTGGTGTTACTCTGCATAGTCATAAAAAATATCCAAAGTAAGAGATTGTATACACTGCTCAGCCACAACAATAAAACCATCGACAGGTGAAGTGAATAACACTAATTATGTTGTTACAGTGCAACCTTTCAAGCATGTATGAAGTGAACAGATCAGAGTGTCCATGATGACCTCTGTCCACCACTGTAAGCTTCTACAGTGGACATATAAGTGTTAAAATAAGACCATAGAGCCATTGAAGAAGTTGTCCTGGTCTGATGGATCACATTTTCTTTTACGTAATGTGAACGCAGGGTACATGTGTATTGCTTACCTGATGAACAGATTTAGAGGGAAGAAGGCAAGAAGCACTGTGATTTTTGGACAATGTTCTGCTGAGTCCTGACATTCATGTGGATATTACTTTGACATGTAGCAGTTACCTAAGCATTGATACAGACCATGTACAGCCCTTCATGACAGCAGTGTTCAATGATGGCAGTATCTTCTTTCAGCAGGATAATTCCTGACACATTGAAAACATTGTTCAGGTTTGAGGAACATGTCAAATAGTTCAAGGTGCTGACTTGGTCTCCAAATTTCCCAGATCTCAATCCAATCGGGCATCTATTCTTTGAGGTCCCACCTCACAACTTCCAGGACTTAAAGGATCTGCTGCTAATGTATTGGTATCTGATACCACACAACATATTCTGAGGTCTTGCAGAGTCCAGAAGTTGATGGGTCAGAGCAGGACATAAACAGTATTAGACAAGTAGTTTTAATGTTGATCATTGGTCATTGGTTGGTCAAATGGAAAACCAAACCGTGTTACTTTTTTAAAGGAAAACGATCCTATTTCCATCTACACGGTGTCTGCCCCACAGGAGATTATAAAGACTATAAACCAAGGTGCTTGTAGTTTTACTGAGATTGGACAAAAGCAGAGTGGGAACCAAAGACAAGGATGAAAGCCAAGAGTACAAGCAGAGCTCACCTGGGGGGAAGGGGTCGAGGTTGGAATTCATTTGTGGAAATGAAATGTGGATGCCCTGCAGACCATACTGAGCATTCTGTATCACTGTGTCTGACAGTTAAAGCATTGCCTCATGTGGAAGAGCTTTTGGCTCAGAGTCAGGTTTCACTGTCCTGTGGCAGGAGCACAATGATATCATGTCTGTTTTAACTGAGAGCCAAGAATAGGCTAACAACAGTAGGCAGTTTTTCATCCTCACACAGTGTGACACCAGAGCAACATAAAGCAGAAGCAGACTTTGTGTTATGTACATACTGTATATGATACTAAACACTTACTACAATAATACACTTAAGCTGAGTACAAGCTAAACAGTGACCAGGCTACAGTGCAAGATAGGCCTGTACTTCTATACTTATAATTGAGCCCCACCCCTTACCCTAACCCTAACATAAATGTAATTCAAACCCTAACCCTAAAACCAAGTCTTAACCTTTAAACACTAAGAACCAGTGAAAATGTTCTCACTTCCCAAAAATGTCCCCGTTCTGTTGGTCAAAAAGTGTGTTCCAGTCCCCATTTTGTAGCAAGACAAGAACGCACACACACACACCAGCAGCACCACAGCCACCCTCACTTCTCTCAGCTGTCAGTCTGCATTCCTTCTTGCCTCTACATTAATGGCTACAGAGAAAAGAAAGAAAGAGAGACTTCTAATCCTCCTACATCACACTCTGTTCTCAGAAATTCACTGTTACCTTTTCAGTTCTGCATCACAAGTAGTAACAAAACCACTTCTCTGCTGGTCATTTGCTGACCCATGTTTCACCTACACAGAGTCAGGGCATCTGGAAAAGGCCCCACAAGTCTCAAAACAGCAGAAAAAGCTTGAAAAAATTACCTTCATTGAGCCTAATTTAACTTTTTGTAGGTTGTCATGCTTTGCTGAGCATTACATAATATTACAATCACAGCGATCACATTTTAAAATGGAGTGTGAGCTGCTGGGGTCTGACACCACAGCAAGTGATGCGAGGATGAAACATCTTGGCCTAATTATTGCACACTGACCACTCACATCTAATGCCTGGAGATTGCCAGTAGCTCAACCTGTACACCTCTGAATGTGTGGTGTAGCTCCATCTCAGGGAGCCTAGTGGACCTGAGCTCGGTCCATATAGGGTGGTAGCTGGGACACATGCTGTGTAAACAATAAAAGGACAGCCCTTGTTTCATCAAGTCAGAATTCTTTTCAGGAAATTGTTTGATGAAGGAGGTATATATATATCACTCTGTCACCATGGAAACTTCCCCTTTCAGACTAACCTGTCTAGTTAGGTTAGTCCTCAATAGCAGGTTGCACCAAACAAATTTAGGCCTAGTCTTATCTGTGCAGTAGTGATGCATGCTCACGTTAAGGTCCAGATGACTACTATTGTTGCCTAGTCTGTGTCCAGCATACATTGTAAACAATTTTGCAGTTTTTCATTTAATTATAGAGGATCAAGGAAAAAGAGTAGCAAATTTCACTGACATTGAAAAAATGAACAGACCTACAGTCAATACAACAACACACAGACTCCCAAACTGTCCGGGTGTTTACCAGAACTTCTAAATTTGAATAAACTCAATGAATGTGTTATATCTTTGTTCAATTTATACATAACTTGGAATATGACAAAGTGTAGTCAACATGGTGACCTGTGTACACACAGCACACAGACTTAATATGACATTTAATATTCAAATGCCTGTTGGCTCCTGATTCACTCTTCCTGTTCACACCACTGTGTCTTCAATTTATGCATCCTGTAGCTGGAGCTTCTGAGGTTTAGAGGCTCTTCACTAAATTAAAATATATAAAATATTCTACTGAAATTCATTATTAAATGAAGTCCTAAATCAATCCTAATTACCATGGTTACCAAGAATATACAAGTTGAAATGCGTCTGTAATACATCCCTTGATTTTAGTCAATTGTACGACCTATGAACACTCTGATGTTGCTCTTTTAGCTCTACTTGTTCAACCTGATGACAACAACAACTGTTGAACATTTCACATCGAGGTTTGGCATTGGACTGACCTGGTTGTGCTGAACTTCCATACTCGCTGTTCATGTTTTTAAAGGTAGACTTGCATAAATTCAAGCAATATATATTTTTGACCAGCTTGTCAAAAGTACGTGATGTAATGTAGCCTAATAACAAGATATAAAGCAGTTTATTGTTCCTCATGTTGTTTTCCTGGAGCTGTGATGATGTCAGCTCGGCTCATGTTGTGAGAGGTGTGAAGCCGGAGGACTTTTTTCCACAGACAAACAAACACAGACAGAAACACAGAGATAAAAGATGACAAGAAACCCAGTGATTACACGACACATCAGATGTCTGCGTCGCTCCTCCACCCTCTCTGGTGTTTCTCACTCTC
This sequence comes from Pseudochromis fuscus, assembly GCA_900323345.1. Classification (NCBI taxonomy): domain Eukaryota; kingdom Metazoa; phylum Chordata; class Actinopteri; family Pseudochromidae; genus Pseudochromis; species Pseudochromis fuscus. The sequence continues at coordinate 51,550 of OOFC01048287.1, forward strand.
TCACACACACACACACACACACACACACACACACACACACAGACCTTTGAAAGTGTGCCAGTAGTTTCCAGAACAGATATCACGTTGCGTCTGCATGGATCTTCTCATTGCCTGGTGGAGGCTCTGCACTGTCTCTCTTTCTCAACATCATTTTTTCTGTCACCCATCACATCACCCATCTGCCCTGCTCTGTTTGGGCTTCTTCACGCTCTCCTCCTGTTGTCAGAGTCAGATGAAGGATAAGGGAAAAACCTCAGACCAACCTATTTTATCACAGGTCATTATGTCAGCTGCGTTTGCTGGTAATAATAATATTTACAGCAGCTCGGGTTGTTATCTTATACTTGAAAAAAAATCCTCTAATAGGTGTCTTTTGTGTTGTCATTAAGCACATACTTGATACCTACATTCACTTGAAAATTGTAGCGTGAGAATATGTACTTGCTGGGATTGAGTGCCAAATGAATCCCATGTAATTGGAGCACTGTAATTATGAATGCCTTCATGCACAAGGGGGCATGTGTGTTTGTGTAGCTGTGCAGGTGTGGGGATTGTGGCCATCTTGCGTTGTTGCTCACTTGGCTGGCACCAACATGGGACTTGTCCACATGCCAGGCAAACAAAGGTTTCCTCTAGAGTGTGTGTGTGTGTGTGTGTATGTGTGTGTGTGTCAGGATTGTGTCCATGTGAAATCCTCCTCTGCACTGTTCCCAGCAGGCTGCATATCTACAGCTGGCCTCACAGCAGTGTCAGGCTAGGATAGTATGCTGTCCATACACTGTGTATAGAAGTCGCCATGTTGAGGTTTTTGGAACCAAAAGTGACCATATTTGGATATGAAGGTTTGGGTGAGGAGGCGGGACCCATGAACTGGAGGAGACTGTCCAGTGTGTTTGCAACTGGAGTTCAGGTGAAGCCTTATTGGAGACCAGAGCTGTCAATCAAACTGATCACACCTCCAAATCTTCTAATCTACTTATCACTGATAAGAAGAGTTGACTTTAGCTAATGACATCAGAATGAGGCCCTGTCCACATGATGACGTGGAAAATGCTGTTGTAAATATTGCCAGGCCTGCATGTGGCACTGTAACGCTGCCACAGAAATATACCAAAACAGAGAAGAAGACACGGAGCATGTGCATAAAACTTGAACGACGTAAAAACAACAGTGTTCTCTGTGTCTACTTGTTGCTCACGGTAGTTGTACAGTTTCAGAAGATTTTGCTGTAAAAGCCAAAACAAGCCCAGTAGTTGCTGCAGCACTGGTGTAACGCTGTATTACACATTTGTTACTATTGTTGTTGGTTTGGGTGGAGCTATGGCGGCATTGTTTCAGAGGTATATGTATACGCTGTCCATTCTCAGAAATTATTGTATTTAGCTCCCAAATCCCCATATCCATGTGGAGGCCAGGTCTGAATGATAAAAAAACTGTACAGTTTACACCAAAACACATCTACTTGTGGATGGGACCTTAATTTTGAATTAAAGTCATCATCAGCATATCATGGCCATTGGTGTTATTGCACCTTTTTAGATATCCACATTGGCTTCTCTTTTGAGACCCGGTTGCTTCGTTCAGTCTATGGTGCTGTCTCTGTCCAGGCACTGACAGGTTCACCAGCCAGTTTGTTTTTATGTTTGTCACCATTAAAAAAACATCATCAGTAAGGATGAGAGTCTGCACTGTGTGGTGCGGTGGCGCAAACACAAAATGTAGCTTTCTTTACTTGAGTTTGAAGTCTAAAGGTAATAATGTCGATATGTAAGGAGGCTTTCAAAAGCTAAAGGTTACTGAGAATATGAGCTGTTCTTTGGATTTGTTGAACACAGAGCAGCCTTTGGTCTGGTCACATTAAATTATTGTTGTTGTGATAACCTTTCTATAATGTGTATATGTGCTTGACAGTAACAGCTGTGGTAATATAAAGCAGACTGTAGCAGAGAAGACCTCATGCTCATGTTTTTATCTTTTAGGGAATGTAAATGTAAACCTTGTTTTGTACAGCTTGTTGAATTTGATCCACAATGTAGGAGTGTTTTGTAGAGACCTAACTTGCATTTTTCCATGAAGTCTGTGCACACATAGAGGGAGGATTAGAAACACCTGTTGTGGATGGACCTTAGATTGACAGTGAGTCCCCTGAGTTTCTCCTCCTACCAATTTCCTCATAGCAACGCACACATATACCCTCACTCAAACCAGCAGACGCACAGGTCCCAGAGGTATGTAGGAGGAGAAATTCACATTAAGACGTCCGGTGGAATGTGTGACGGCTGCTGCTGGTTGTCATGAAAGTTTATAAGGTTTATTTTAACTCCCACACATAGCACGGCTGTTCAGTCACACCAGGGCTGACAGACACTCTGTCTCTGCACTCCACGGTTCAATTTGTACTGAGCCTATAAAAGCAAGTGTTCCTCTCATTTTTTGTGGTATCTTAAATTGAAAGATTCAGCTCTAAGTAACTTATCAGTTGTTTTAATGCTTTCACCCATTTCTGGGCTTGGTTGACCTCTGTATGCCCTGGTTTCCAGATTTAACCTGTGGCAGGGGCCTCTTGTCAGATCAGTTCTTTGGGACCCCTGAGGACAACAGAGCCTGTTAACCTGCAGGGCTGCACTGGGATAATCCCCCATACCCTGTGGATGTTGTCTCAGCTCTAGTTGTCTCCATGTAGGGGGCCGGCATCCAGCTCGATAAGACACTTATTCCCTGCCGTCTATAACCTTTACCAGGCCTCCGCACAAGAAGCTCAGAGAAGATGTTATTTATTCTTAGAGCTGCAAATCAAGACAAATGCGATAAATGAAATGTTTGTCTTTGGATTACCACAAAAATTATGACCATAGACTGTATATAGAAATGGACGAGGTAACCTGGTCTCAAAAATGATTTTCATGAATGAAGTCATTCTGATGTCATTAGCTAAAGTCAACTCTTCTTCTCAGTGATCTGGTCCATCTGAAAGTCATTTCATCATTAAGTAGATATTAGGCTTCAAAAAGAGGAAGATTTAGGGGAATGGTTAGTTTGTTTGACAGCTCTGGTCTCCAATGAACCACACTTGAACTCCAGTCTCATCCAATACACCTTGGATAGTGACCTCAGGTTTAAAGGTTCGACCCGCCTCCTCACTCCTCCAAATATGGTCACTTTTGGCTCCAAAGTACCAACATGGCCACATTCAAATACCAAAGTCCTGGTTTCAAAATGAAAGTCCACAAACCAACAGGTGACGTCAGGTTAACTTTGTCCATTCCATATACAGTCGATGATGCGACACAAATATAAAATAAAATGACCATTGTTCAACAGAAGCTCTTTCACAAAGTACTGTGGAAAACTGATTCATATTCCCTGTAACACCATCTCGTTGACTCAGACAAACCCACACATTCAGCTGCTGTTGTACTTTTACTTTCCATCCTGGAAACCTTTACTCCTCAGGAAATGATGAACGCTTTTGATGTTTGTCTCAGTATTTAGGACAGAAAAAAGTCGACTGATTGAGTTGGCTTTATTTTCCAGCTCAACTTTGTGAATGGATGCTTTATTAAGGGAACGATGCTGTTCTGCACTGCTACTTCTTGTTCACTATAATTCATTCCCTGTTCTCTCCTCTTCAGTCCTGGCTGCTGCTGCCGGCCAGGAGCCTGACCTCGGCCACGGTTGCGCCCATGGCAGCTGTTACCCGGCAACTGGGGACTTGCTAATAGGACGAGAGAAGAACCTGAAGGCTTCGTCCACGTGTGGGATGAGAAGAAAAGAGCCGTACTGCATTGTCAGCCATTTGCAGGTCAGTGTACGTCTGTGACTGTGGTATTAAGTAAAACGGGAATGAAGCACATGCCAATCTCTCTGTGGTTTTGAGTTTCCTGTTGACCCCTGACCTTTTCTTGTTGTGCTGCAGGATGAGAAGAAATGTTTCGACTGTGACTCCAGACGGCCATATGACCCGGTCTACAACACCATCAATCACCGGATAGAGAATGTTATTACTGCCTTTAAACCGCACCGCAAGAAGTCCTGGTGGCAGTCTGAGAATGGTGAGGAGACTTTGTGGTCACCTTTGTTCTGGATTAACAGTTTACTTATTTTATTATTTGCTTTATTTGGTGGAGATATCCATGGTTCCTCTGACTTCAGTGAACTCCTGGCCTCTTGTCTAGCACCACCATAAGGCCCACATTTGTATGTTTTGTGTAAAATGTTGGACCAGACATATACAGGATGTTGCCCTCAGTCACCTCGACATTGTAACTTTGATGTTTCCTGTACAGGTCTAAATTTAAATGTGCTCCAGTTTGTGTTTTTATGTTAGCATGCTAACACACTTACCTCAATATTATCCCATCAGATATTAAGATTTAGCTTAAAGCAGCGATTTCCAACCAGGGACAGTGATACCCCAGACAGGACACATACAGTGGTCAACAGAACAGAACTACTCACCTCAACTCAACCTTATTTATAGAGCACTTTAAGAGACAGCATGGTCGACCACAGTGCTGTACACAAGGCAACAAATCAATGAATTAAAACACTCTAGTATCGCAAAGACAAGGCCTTGCAACACAAAACAACAGAACAAGAAAAGAATGATTTCGATTTGATTATAGAAAGGAGTAGAACTGAACAAGTGTGAACACAAGAGTTAACTTAATAGAAATAAATGAAAGTTAATTAATGGTCAAAAAGATAAAAGTGATTAAATGGTAAAAATAACTAAAAGTATGGCTAACAGTTGAATATCTTAGCTAACAAAATGGTTTAACAGTTTTGATAGCTGGTTAAATTAATTATGAATAGACAGTTAAAATGGAGAAATGGAGGTTATAAATAGTTGGAAATTATGAGTTATTAGTTTGGAAAACAGCTGAAATTGTTAGATAAACAAGGATTAGCGGTTAAGGAGGACATTCGTTTCCATGTTTTTCTTGTCCAGTACTGTTTTCCAATGTTGAGCGTTCATGCTACACTTGGTCAAAGTTTCAAATCATGAGGTAAAGTGATGTTCAAGTAATCTCTTTTTCTGTAGCTGTTCGGAAACAAGACGTCTTCTTCTCTCCTGAGTATTATTAGATTTGTTTCATGTACTGCAGTATATAAATAACCACCAGTGAACATAGATACTGTACAGTTGTTAATATTTTACCAGCTACATTTCATTTCATTTTCCAGCATTTCCCACACGTACGCTGATTAATATGGACAAAACATGTTACATACATCTTGTGATGAAAATAGTGAATCCGCAATAAGCTACTAATGGGTGTAATATTTACCAAACACAGACGTCCTGCTGTGAACTTGGTAGTGGTGAATGCTGGTGTTGTCGGCTTTCAGATTCAGAGGGGTGGTCAGAATGATCTGTTTCAGACAGTAGATGAAATGATGGACTGAATAAATGGACATCTTAAGATAAATATGAACTTTTTTGAATAAATATCTATGCAAAACAACTCTAGAGGAGGCCAATATTATAAATCTAAAGCTGGAATATGAGCATAATAGGTTGAAAGATATGAATAAATGGTTAAAACAGTGAAGTACCCATAGTCAATTATATGACAAAACTAATATGGCCTCTACTTAGAAATATATGGTGTGATGTAGTTAAAGCTAAACTTTGAGAGTGGAGTAGAGGTGCATTAGAACAGAGAAAATGTGAATATATAAAAAGATGTGGTGGTGGATAACCTGAAATATTTCACTAGGCAGGAGGGAAAAAGTTGGAGAAACTCAAGAACATTTTTATTAAGACAGCAACCAATAAGAAACTGGTGGCGCTTGTGAACTTTTAAAGACAGTATTAGGTTTGCACACAAACACACTGCGGTCGACATCCTCTGACCAGCTACAGATGGGTTTAATAACAGAGTAGGAGCTGCTGTGGCAGAGAAAGAGGGAAAGGAGAAGAAGAAGAAAAGTTAAGGCCCTGATGAAAGGAGTTGAAGTAGTAGATCTGCCAGAACGCAGCACAGTCGTAAGGACAGGCGGGGGGGATGCATTTTAACTGATGTATTTTCAGGTGCACGTAAATCTTCATCACGATGAATCACTGTAAAGATCTTTGCATGAGTTGGCCCGTTGGACACAAGGCCAGTTTGAGCAGTGCTGCTGTAACGGAGCGCTGTTGATGACAGCACAGTGCAGCACCACAACACCCAGAATAGAACAGAGAGAAACAGAAGAAGAAGAAAAAGGGGGACAGGAAGTATAGTGACTATTTTTACTCCTGGTAGCTGCTGTTCCATGGCATCTTTGTGGCAGTTGTGTGGTGCAGGCGGCAGTGTGCACAGTGGGCCTATTTGATATGGATCACAGTGGTTTGATTGTGTTCACTCATTAATTGAAAAGGCCATTTCCTGGGATTGCGTGCATAGATGCAGACATTATGAGGGCATTGCATGTGAGTGTTGGCTGATCGGTGCAGCAGGTGTCTATACATGTGTGTCTTTTCCATTACAAGTGAGTATGTATGACTATCCTAAAAACTATTAGCAGGGTTCAGGATTTAGTCTTTGAATTATCCTCTCACTCTACTCTTGCTTTCTCTTCCTCCCCTTGTCTTTTCCGTGGGTCACACCCTTCCTCTTCTTTTATACATTTTCCTTCCCGTTTCTCATCAGCTGTTAATTTGTGGCATTAGTGTTTTCACTCAAGCAGCTGTTGTTCTTGTTGGAGGAGAGACTGCGCCATTGGTTACATAAATACACTGTCTACAATCTGACCCTTTAGAGTGAGGTATATTTTATTTACAGGGGCTGGTCTAGTGTAAACGTCAGGATAATTTAACAGCGGTTTTTACAGTGTTAATACCCATGATTAATTTATTTTCAGCATTTACAGCATGAAACTTGTTAATCAGTGGGATAGAGAGGGATACTCTAAAAAGTCGTGAAAACACTAGACAGCTAATCACTGGGGAACAGTCATGATATCAGGTAATAAGTAATAAGGAAAGTAAGAAGCTAGTTTTTATTATAGGCTATTTTATCGACTAGTTTTTCATTTACCTCAGTCTATAACTAGTCTATGTGGCAGCTTTATTTTACAGTCAGTTTCAGAATAAAGAAGTATATTATAGCAACAAGGGTTCATGATATTTTGTTCTGATTTAAAACAGTTCAGAGGTTTAGAAGAAACTAAGTCCCACACACGTGCCTCAGTTAATACGGTTAGCATGTTAGTAACATTGACTGTATATAGAATGGACGAAGCTAATGCTAACCACACCCCTAAATCTTCCACTTTTTGAAGTCTAATATCTAATAATGATGAAACGATTTTCAGATGAACCACCAGATCACTGAGAAGAAGAACTTTAACTAATGACATCAATCATATTTTATGATTGAAAAGGACGATTTTTGAATTTTTTTTTTTTTGGAGCCAGCATCTAATCATCAGTGTTATTGCATCCTCATTGTGGAGAACTGGTTGCTTCATCCATTTTTTTTATATATAGACTATGATTAGCAAACAATTATAGACAATACACAGACTAATAGACATGGAAAAACAATTGCAGTTTGATTTTGAGTAACCCTTCAAACCTTTTTTGTTCTGTTCTGGTCTGAATTGTCTCCTAATTGCTGGGAACTCCTCCACGATGTTCATTAGCTAGCTGCTAACTGTCTGCGAGCTCTTTGGTGTTGGGAAAGGAGTGTATGCTCTCCGCTGCATTTCTCCTTTGCTTCTTAAAGCTCTCCAGGTTTTTTTTTTACTGTATGCCTCAGGAAAGTAGCGTGCACCTTCACACTGTCATTATCTGGGGTACTTTGATATGTGTAGGCACAACATCTAACTCAGTTGGCGTCAGTTTGTGTATGAGCCTCTTTTTCTTTTTCATGTGTGTTTGTCAGAGCTGTGTTGTGGTTTGTCTTCAGATCAGGTTTGTAGAGTTAAAACATTCTTGATCTTTTATGATCCAGTATGCAGGAAAGGGGAAGTCCTCCTGGCTTTGTACTGCACAAAGTAACACAAAACTCAGAGAACAGGAGTGAGAGTAGCCCCCAGAGTGGAGTGGCACTTCAGAATATTTGGTGTTCTACAACTCAGGAAGTGTGTGGGCTTTTCCGACATGCTCTCTGCATTTCCCCTGCCAGGACTGAATGCCTTTCCCTGTCAAGAAAGTGCTCCTCGAGCCAAAAGCACGGTTGTTACTTCACTTACTGCCAGTGGCCATTATGCTGTGTTGTCAATCTCTCAGGAATTATCGACATGAATGGAAAAAGTGTACAGGAGGTTTAAGAATTGTTAATACAGACAACAGTCTTTGGCTGTTGGCTTTATGTAAACTCAGCATGCCTGTCTATCATTCTCTGTGTGTGTTTCTTCTACAGGAAAGTCAGATGTCTTCATCCAGCTGGATCTGGAAGCAGAGTTTCATTTCACTCACCTGATTATGACGTACAAGGTAAATTTAAACAAAAAAAACGCTTGTAGTCTTATTGACTAGACCAGATCCAGTTTGTTAACAAAATGTTCACGCTCTTCTCCCGCAGACTTTCCGTCCAGCTGCGATGTTGATCGAGCGCTCGGCAGATTTTGGTCGGACCTGGAAGATCTATCGCTACTTCGCTCATGACTGTGCTGCTGCCTTTCCTGGAGTCCACCAGGGTCCTCTACGTAACATTAACGACGTCATCTGTGAGACGCGCTATTCTGACATTGAGCCATCAACAGGGGGAGAGGTGAGCCATGAATTAATGGAATAAAACAATATCCATCCATTGATCTTCTATACCCACTTATCCAATCTGGTCAGGGGGACTGGAGACTATACAATGGACAATGGGCAACAGGCAAGGTGTACCCTCAATGGATCGCTAATCTATCACAGAGCAAACATACACAGAGACAAGCAACCATGCACACTCTGTGGGAGGAAATCTTAGTACCCGGAGAAAGCCACACATAACCTAAAATCACAGGTTGCATAAGTTACATAGGATTGAACTGAATTTTGAATCTTGAATATAAAATAGAATAAAAGAGTATTTGGCCCCACATACTGTACGTTTACATCATAACTTATGATGCTTATGTGCAGCTAGATGGATCTGGCAGTTAAGAAAAAAAACACATTTCTCTCACTTTCGTACATTCAAAAATATAATGTGAAAAATAATGTTTTTCTTCAAATGTACACTACTGTGGTACTATGGAGTGGAAATGAGAAATGGAAATGAGAGATAAAGGCTTGCCTATAATGCAAACCTGTTACCTTCTGCTGTTAAAATTCTGTAGGGACCTTGGCAGATCTTGTCTGTTCATTGTTATGTGTGGTCACGGTGGCCGAGAGGTTAAGGCGTTGGACTCGAAATCCAATGGGGTTTCCCCGCACAGGTTCGAATCCTGTTCGTGACGTTGAGCTTTTAGGGTGGTAGTGGAAGGGACCTGGGTTGTGAACTTAAGGGTTGCCAGTTCAAGTGAATGGCACTTCACTCTGTTCCTCTCCAAGCGGGCCCCCTCTCTGTGTGTGAATGTATTGCATGAACGACAATGACAATAAAGCTGCTTTCTTTCATTGGATAGTCTTTACTGTAACTTTTGACAAATACATTTCTAAAAATGTTGGGCTGCTCCTTTACAGTTAACTTCAGAAGCATTTAACAGCAGCGTTGAGAAAAACTACCAGAACAAGAAGAAGCACAACCAGCACATCCTGAGAGCACCTTTAATGTAGCATGTATCTAAGAGTCATGATGCAGCACATTTCAAGTGTGG
>OOFC01048287.1:61310-114382 GCA_900323345.1 Pseudochromis fuscus
TTCAAGTGTGGTGTGGGTGTGTGTGTGTGTTTGTGTGTGTGTGTGATGTACTTTTCCTGTCTTAGGTCATCTACAGAGTGTTGGATCCAGCCATCAGGATTCAGGATCCATACAGCCCAAACATCCAGAGTAAGTCACACTCATGGTTTTAAAGGGGATTCAGGAAGTTGAAGTCATATTGGACAAACCTTAATAATAATATTAACACCTTGTTCACGGGGGATGATTTATTTTTATTATTAAATGCTATGATGTTGCAGTGTTGTGTGCAGATATTACTGGAGTTTCCTTTATTTAAGAGGTTATAAAAGCTTCAGAGTTCCACATCATGTTAAAAAACCAGGGGCATATCATATAATACACAGTACTTTATTATGTAATATAGGAAAATCCCACACAAATATCAAAGTAATACTCAAACTTTGGAATACATTTATTTCTTTTTTAGTTACATTCACATTTGTCCCCATAAATCAAACTCCAGCAGACACAATTCACCCTTGTTGTCCAGCTGTGACACATCCCGGGGTGTAGGAGCCCATCTCTCTGGGGTGTGAAACATGGCCGTGCTGTGTGGAGGACATGGTGAGATGTGAAAAGCAGCTGTTTCTCTCCCACACAGCCTCACTGTCCGAGCTCTCGTGTTTAGACTGGCAGCACATTAGAGCTTTTCCCAGAAACTCTGACTTGGTTTCCAATGCAGCAGCAGAGTCTGTCTCGCTCTGTTGTTAAATATCTCAGTGGAACTGGTCCATATGACGACCTCTGACCCCCTCACAGCTGAACAATCCATATTTACCCTCTGCTAATGTCAGGACTATTGATCAACATCCAACTTCTTGTTAGGAAGCTTTTTTTTGCTTGTTTCTACATTTCTTGAGTGAGAACTTTTTGGTTTGACTCTCCAGACACAGACCGGTAGCTCCTTTTAGGGATAATCCACAGCCTCAGAGGAAGCCTGTCAGGGAGGCTGAGTTGAGAACAAAAAGTCCTCAAGGCTCCTTCTGTGTTTGGCGACTAGAGATTTACAGACCAGCAGCAGAGCTTCATTAACCTGACTTCTGGATAATATTTTTCATCATGATTACATGTATTTATTTAATATATAATGTTGAAATTCCATAATTCTTGATGATGTATTTGATACCAAAAAAATAAAAATCCAACAAATCTATTTCAACATGTTGCAGACAATGTGCTAACACACACTTACACACACACACACACACACACACACACACACACACCTACAATCACATGCACACACTCAGGACACATTCAGGAACCTCCTGTGCCCACAGTGCAGAAGCTGGCCCATAGATGGGCTCATACAGGAAGTTCTCAGCTTTGGCTACTTCCTGTTTGCTAGACGCTCGTATTAGAAGCACATTGTGAGGCAGAGAAACTTTTCAGCGGCTATTCACTAAGTGTAATGAGCCGGTATGAGAGTAATAGGAGCAAGTATTCTAGCAGCTGTAGCTGGCTGTCTGCTTTCTGCACACATTAATAATTTTTAGTAACACAGACATTTCAGCTCATTCTGTTCCTGTGAAATATATCTTGATCCACACTGACACGAACTGTTTGCTATTACCCCACAGCGCTGTGCACCTGATACAGCTTTCACACGTGCAGTAAGTGTCACTGTTTTGCAATTACAACATAGGACATATTTCTGGAAAAGAGTCCTTTTTTTTGCATTCACTTCATTATATTAACGATTTCATGGTTTCCAGGGTTTTAAAACATGTCTGTCAGCCAGCAGCTAAATCGCTTCCTCACAGTCTAAACAATTTCAGGTCTTAGATTGAGGCTGCCCTGATTTAGTGTATCTGCCAGTGCAGTGCATTTGCTTTGTAACGGTAAAACATTGTGATAGTGTGAGAAATGAGGAGGAAGGGAGGTGTCAAGGAGAGAAAAACTAGTGAGGAGGGTGCAGAGAAGGAGGAGGATGGCATCTGCAGGTATTGCAATGATAAGATGTCCAAGCCATGCAAAGAAGGAGATCAGAACGGGAGATAATGGGGGAGAAGAAGAGCTTGTAAGATATAGGAGAAGTGAAGGCAATAATCTTTCCAACAACTTGAGAGGACCTCAGATAGATTGAGACCCATAAATTTTCTTCATTGTACAAAACCTGGAAGCTCGTCAGAGGAACTGCTCTGATATCGACCTGCATGTAGAGATACAGAGTGTCTAAAGGGCATTACAACTGCACTGTAAAACCTGAACTGCTGCTTTCCTGTTTTCACTCTTTACTCCAAGATCGCAGCTTGATAAGAAAAAGTTATGACCGGCATGCTTGAATATATAAGATAAGTTTCTCAGCAAACATTTTACTAATGCCGGGAGACCTTGCTCAGATGGAGCTTGCCAAATGGAAATAGGCCAGCCTCTGAAGTTATAACAGTTCAGTCAGGGAAAGACAAGTTTTACCATTTCTTTCAACTCTAAGAACATTATAGTGATGACGTAATTCATGATAAGGCTGAAATATGAGGCTTAGAATTAGTGGAAATCTTCAGTGAGTGAAAAGAGGATTTAGTCATGGCTTTTGGCAAGTACTGTACTGTATATAGCAGGTACTTTAGGGGTGAGTAGCTGCTATGATGATATCACAATTCAAAACATTTTATTTCAGGCATAATTTCCTTTGGATGTGAAACATTTTAAGTGATTTTGTTCTGCAGAACTCTGGGGAAGCACTCACTCAAAGCTCCTAATAACAATGTCCCTTTCCTGCTCTGTCCGTCATCATGCCATTTATCCTCAAAGTCGCTCCCTGAAATAGTCCAAAAAGCTGCACATGTCCACACAGACAACGCACACAAACAATGCACCAGTAAAAATCACTACAACTGCTAAAAAAGGTCTAAAGGAAACCACACATAACCAACAGGAAATGTGATGCCAACACCCAGCAAAATGGAAACAATTTTATTTTGCAGTTGGCAGAACATGACATCTTTCATAGATTTATATTCAATACTATATAAAATACTTAACTGTTAGTCCCTTTTTGGTGACATCTGCAAAAATGTACAATCTAGTAGCTTTGAAAGAACAGCCAAAGTCACTGGGCTGGTGTGTGGTTTCACGGTACGGTGACTGGCCTCAGAGCAAAGTAAGCTATAAAAATCCCTCTAAGAATAACCTACAGGCACAGATGAGGACGAATACAACTTCATTTGTTGCCAGTCACAATGGACAGTGCTTGAGAACAAAAAAAAAGAAATAAAATGTCCATAGTGTTAGTGGGAAGAAAAGAGAGCACCATCATATTGCCATTTTGTAATATCCAGGATGTTATTAGTGTAGCTAAAACTTGATAAATCTGTTGTTGAAATTAAGACGAAATGACTTTGTGGAAACTCTGGATGTTTAACATGAAATAAACTGAGAATTAAAATCAGATCAGAAAACAGATTTGTCAGTAAATGAATTTCACTGTGTGCAGTTGTGGACATGTGTCAAATTACAACTGGCTCCTACCATCAAGTGTCATCTTACAATGCCACTACACAAAGACTAAAACCAAGAATATTTTTTCCTTATCCAAATACTTTACAGTTTCCCTACCCCATCTGTGATGCCGAGACCAAATGTATTTGTTTAAAATCTTTATAGAATGATCACAAATATATAGTTTCACTTGTTTTGTGATATCCAGACATTGGTACTAAAATGCTTTTAAAAGATCATCAAGTGGTTCTATGACCTCAGGGAACACAGCCACATAAAGCACTGTGTCATCAGCATAGCTAAAAATAAGAGGCACCATATCTCCTGATGACATGATCAAGGGTTAACATATATAGATTAAAAGGTAGTGGCCCACAAATTGATCCCTGGGGAACCCCACGAGTTATTTTGGATTGCTTGAAGAAATTATCATCAGTTGCTAAGAAGAACTCTCCACCAGAAAGATAAGAGGTAAACAGTTTCACATACTCCAATGGGATCCATCAGTCTATTCAAAAAATAAAGACATTCTCTTTAGTTGAGTAAATTGTTACTTATTTTGATGTTTTCATCCAAGTTGTCTTATAAAATATTCAGTTGTAATATGAGGTAAAAAGCTTTCTTTGCTTTCAACAGTGACAGAGATCTGTCTGAATGAAGCCCTCAGTGAAGCCAGGCAGTGATATTTTGGCCATGGGAAAGGAAGGTCTGACTAAAGCATCACTCTTTCCTCTTTTGGCACAGAGTCACAGTGTGGAGCTGTGACCTCATCTCATCCTGCCCCACAGGAAAGGTGGATCAGATAGCTGTGGCCGACACCTGCATAGACTCAGGGTGAAACTGTATGGTTGAAGGTAACTGACAAAAATATGAAGCACATTGATGCAAATACGAACTTGGGCGCAAGCAAAAGGACAGACATGATAATATCTGTGTGGAAATAAAGTGAGAATATCTCTTAAATTTGCACTTGTACCCTTTTGTTTTCACTTAAGGTTGTTAAAGTTATCTTACTCCTTACTCACTGACTGCATCAACAAGTTTTTATTAAATATATATTAAGATTATGCAGGACAAGGTTTGGTTGCACAGCATTAGCTTGTAATGGTCGACCCACTAGTGGGACATTGCTTGTTACGCGGTTAAGATTCGAGGATATGTGGTACAAAGATAATCTGCTGCCATTAATGTGAATTCAAGGAACTATTTTTGTTATATTTTCCAGAGGATTATGCTTACAGTGCCATTTTTGAAATGTGTTGAAATTTAGAAATTAGTTTCAGACCACTGAACATGCAAACATGCTAATTTGGCCAATTTACTGCTTTGATTCACATCAGAGACATCACAGTGCGGCGGTTAACTTTGTGTGAGTGTTTGAATAGGAGAGAGACACCGGCCAACAAGTCCAATTGTACAGCCAATATAGACAGACCCCTCCATTAACTCCTAACGATGCATTTCCAAATAACCTTACAGCTACTACTTCTAAGCTAACCACCATGCCGCACTTGTTTCTTTTTATTTGTTGAGTTTATACAATGGGTCAAGTCCCAAATAACTAATATTAGTATCAAATAACATCACTCTGGAGACTGAATTAATTAGTTTCTATGACTGTGGCTTCTGGTTTCATTAGTTTTATCATGAATGCATGGAGTAGGAATTAGTTTTATCTTAAACTTGACAAACTATAAATCTAGAGGGTTTAAAATGTGGACTGAGGTTATCATGGTCAGGCCGTCGACTTTGGGTTTAGAGGGAGGAACTGACAAACAGGAAAGACACAGGAGCCAAATGAATCCTTTCCCGATATTCACTCCATGCTCATGATGAATGTCTGTATTTGTCTGTGTTTACGTGTGTGTCCGTATCTGTCGGAGAGGCGGTGAAAGATTTTGCATCTATGAATGTGTGTGGCACTGAAGTAAATCTTGCACTACTTTCCTCCAGTGTGGGGAGCCCCACCAAAACTGTCACTCCTCGGCCATCTGTTCTTGGTTAAAGCTGTGTAATTGCAACTCTGTGGCAAGTGTTCTCACAACGAGATCGATGCTGAATAAATTCGGCACTCACAAACACATGCATTACATTTACTCAACCACACACACATGCACAAATGTCCACTTTGCAAGGACGAGGACGTAGATGCAAATTGAGATGTAATTTCCTACAAGGACTCAGGAGACATGAAAACATTTTTTTTATTTGAGCCAAGACAAAAAATATTGTGCAAGACCCAAAAGTAGTGAGTTCATTTTTGAATTACACTTACAATGTCTAACCTAATCAGGACTTTTTATGCTTTTAAAATGTCAGTTATTTATAAATACTGTAAAGATTTCTTACAGCATGCAAATTACAGTCCTCATAAACAACAGAGCCAAAAGAAGAACAGGGATTGCAGTTCACTTTAACCAACTGCCACTCTCATATATGAATATCATGAAAGTTAACACAGGCGGCCTAATAACAATTGTGTTGTTGGGCTGTTGCCTAAAAAAGGAAAAAACTTATCTTATATTTTATATCCCGGAAAATGAAAAGAATATCCCTGGAAATGGCATCTGTATGGCTTTAAATGGCTTATGAAATAAAATCATACAGTATAAACATGGATTACAGTAGATCTTTTAAATGAAGAAGGTGAGACTTTCAAAATAAAACAAACTGAATTCTGCATCACTGTGGAAGACTCAGAGAGAAAGTTAACTTAAAGTACCAAAAGTACTTTGTAACAGAGTACTGCATGGATAGTTTGTTAATAAATTACATTAATGTAGTGGAGTAAAAAAGTACAATATTGTCTCTGAATGAAGAAAGGAAGTAAATGGAAGTACTCAAGTGTAATAGAAGCAGTTAAGGAGACTACTTGCCTAAATGTACTTAGTTACTTTCCACCAGTGCCTTTAAACTTCTGCCCTTTGCTTGTTGCTCCTCTGGGATTTAATTTTATACTTTAATGGTAGCACACCGCACTAATATGCCATGACTGATGGTTCAATCCCCAAGTGACCACTGTCACAGTGAGCGGGAACAGTGACATTATGTTTGTTAGTGTTTCATACATCATTGCTTCCTTCATTCTCCACTAACCAAACAGTTTTTAATGCAAATGGGTCTCCTGCAGAGTTAAATGAGGCTGAGCCCACGGTGTCTGGTCATCGTGTCACGGTCAATGTCGGTAAATATAACACTCTGTGGTAAAAGTGTAAATGTACGGTTTCCCTCCACTGACTGCAACATACACACTCATCTGGCACGTAGGCTCCCAGGGCAATAGGGAATAGATTGATTGCTGTCCTTGTCCACTGCCTCCAGCACCCACACACATCCCACCTCCTCCACATCTTCTCCTTTCGCTCTGCTTCAGTGATGCTGGTGGAGGCTTGACCTAAAATCTGGGGTGATGAATGACTCCCATCTTGCTGATGCTAGCAGTCCAAAGGTGTGTGTGTGTGTGTGAGTGAAACTCTGCCTGATCTGCTGCTTCTATTCTCAGGTTACAGTCTTAAGCTTTTATATCCAGATATGTAAAACCTTATTAAAACCAAATTCATTGAATCCAACACCACTTCCTTCAAGCCTACTTTTGATAGGCCTACATTTGGCTTTAAAAATTGTCAGTATGCAACAGGATTCAATTCCACATTAAAAAAAAGATTGTTTTTGTAAAATGTGCAACTTTTTGTACGAGTATTATTCAAATTACAAAATTCTGGCAGCTTTAATATATATTTGCATGCAAAATCATATCATAGACTTTCTAGCTTTCCCAATGCATATTGAATTTTGATAATCAGTAATTATAATTCTGTTTAAATTAGTCATTCATTTATTAATATTCTTAATTAGTACCATTAAGGACACAACACATCCAAAACATGGTTCCATTTTTTTAGGGTTCATTAATAAAATTATAAGATTGCTGAATTGTTTTTTAGGGACTTGCATAATGTCTCCTGCTTTGATGGTGCATGGTGGGCTTCTTTGTTTCAAAGACTACTTCCACTGAACGGAGCTGGGGGGCACCAAAGTCTGCTCTCCAATCTCTCTCCGCTTTCTCCCAACTGTATGCCTCAGCCTGCCTCTACTCTGTCCCCCCTTTTGTGTAGCTACCCGAATAAATTAGCAACCCAAGTCGGTGAAGGAGGGAGGACGAGGCGGAGGAGGGTATGGAGGAGAGTAGGGGGCTGGGCCTTGTGGCGGAGGAGTCGGCTTTCAGTCAGTGAGGTGCACGGTGCCCCGAAGCGACTCTGTCTCAGCGCACACGCCGCGTCTGAGTGACTGGATGCTGAGGGAGGTAAGAGAGGAGACAAGCAGTTAAGATCACAGGGCAAAGCACCACAGGCGGTTCCTTTCTGCTGCAGACAGCGAAGAAGCCGAACAGATTCCCAGCTGATCCAAACGCGCTCACCTGACACGGGGGAGACGGAGACTCAAAAAGAGCCTTCACTGGTGGAGTAACCCAACCTGCCGGTCAGCCGGATCAGAAAATCTGTGGGATTGGCACAACTGTCATTTTTTTTGTGGATATTATGTAAAAAGAAACAAAAAGCTCAGTCCACTTGGCCACCACGGCTCCATTCAAGATTTTGTCCTGGCGGATTGTCTGTCGTTTGAGGGGGATTGGAAACCCGTTTGCATACTAATCAGGTTTTGGAGGGGGATATCCAGAGCGCACATCCAGAGCAGCGGAGTGGATCCAATGAATGTAAGTGACAGCTCCTTTATTCTCATCTATACTGTGTGTTCACGATCACTGATGTATTTGATAAATGAGGGATAAAGGTGAGAAAAATGAGCTCTTCTTGGGTGGAGGCTTCTGGTTTTTCCATACTGAGGGGGTGCACCCTGCATCTGCACCTTGCATGCATGAGCTGGTAGCTGGCCAGCCTATACTGTGATGTGGGGGACTGTACTAAAGGGACTACAAAAAGTAGCACAAGATCAGTGGATCATAGTGATGCAGTATGTCCTTATTATTGATCACCACTCAGAGGGAGCCAGCCAAACAGCCACGTTGGAAAGAGAGAGGGAGGGAGAGAAAGAGAGAGAATGGCTCCCTCTTTAAAATAAATGCTCAACATGAAAAAGAGGTCAATATAGTAGGATACCACATAAGCTTATTATGCCTTATGGAACTATTTAATAACAGTAAGTCAGTGGTTTTCTTCCACAGGGTTGGCAATGTCGAGTGACTACACTTTTTGCTTTGGAGCGAGGACAGAACCACTTAATGGGAAACACCATGAAGTGTGGAAAGTGGGCCAACATTTGTTGGAAGTATTTCCCGGAGAGATGTGACAATGCAGGGCTGACTGCAAGGCATCCCAAGTGAGATGATTATATATACCTTTGAGCAAGGCACTTAGACCACTAGCTGCTCTTGGTTTGCTGATGTTGGGCTCGTCTTTTCTGTATAATCAGGAAAACAGAAGATCACAGAGGGACTCAGAAGTTGACTGTATAATACATTAAACATACAAAAATATGAAGCCCAAAAGGACAGTTTTGTTATCCAGAAAATACATTTTGACACATTTTGTACTTTTTTTTTCAAACATAAAGCATATTTATAGCAGCCAGTTCAGTCTGTATATGTTTGCTTGGCCAAAAGCTAAAAATGGGAACCCAGGGGCATATTTAAGCACGTAACCACAATAGTTATTCTAGTCATATCTGGTGTCCACTGGCATCCACAGCTCCTGGTTTTCTGCTGTAAGGAGGGATACAGATCTTTGCATTATTACACTATCCACTTACATGGCCCTGTGTGCTCCAGCTCTGCAGTACACTGGGCTCTGCCTCAGCCTCTGGTTTGCATAAAAACCAGTAAGAGTTTGGTTTCTTGCAGAGTGATGAGGCGTGCAGCAAGACATTTTCTAACAGGAACCATATGGATATCTAGTTGGTGTGGCTACAACTGAGTAGAGCTTAAGTTTATACAAACAACTTATAATTATTCACATCAGCTGCTTAGAGGAACAGATCCTCCTTCACAGGAGCAGGATAACCTGGCATGTTTTCACAAATGTGGAAGGTTCAAGGGAGTTTAATCAGGTCTTGCTTCATGCAATCAGGATGCAGATTTTTGGGAAAATACAATTATGGAAATATTTTTGAACCTAGATTACATTTTAATGGGATCTCTGTGGATGTGTGGCAGCTGAGGTGTCCACCTTGACCACTCACTTCCCTGTAAAAGAGGGTTTTATTCATCTTCATTTAGCCCTTGTCAAGAAGGTTGGTGATAGTAAATGTTACGTCCTGTTTTTTTCATGCTGTCCATAACAAGCCTGACAAGGGAGAGAAGTCTATTCATTCAGTTCAGTGTCAAGTCTTTTTGTCGAGGTTATCAACTAAATAAACAGTCTCATGTTTACCTTGCACTTCATGTGGTTTTATGCAGTCGAATGGATACAGACTCTGACAGGTTCAGGAGCTTGATTCTTGCCAGGGCGATGCTCCTAATGCACACACTTCTTGGGCAACAGCATCTGCTAAATGACTTTAATTTTTACAGTTTTGGGGGAGGTGACTAAATGGTACTCACGACCCACCAACCCCCCATTCTCTTTGTTGTATATCAGATTATATGCATATTGGCCACCACTTGGCATCAAACCTGGCTTGAGATCTGCATCTCATTTCTTGCATTTTGAAATCTCACACGTAAATCCTGCTAACATACAGCCAAATACTGCTACATTTCTGTTTTAAGCTCTGTCATCAGTTCAGCCTTGTTTCAAGATGAAATATCATCCCACCATCCACGGTCCTTAAGGATATTTATGTTTATTCTAATGGTATTACTTTAGGGAATGTCCAAGTTGAGGCTTTTTTCTTTTGCAAATCTTAAGCAATTTTGAAAGTTTACTTAAAACTCACAGTGTAATCAAATTGTCCATTCGCCACCCACATTGACACCGAAATCCTGCTCGTACTGTATACACTGCTGTCCTCTTTGTGGCTCCCACAAAACCCACATAAGAAGAAAAATATGTCTTTTTCAGTCAGGTTTCATTACGTGAAAGATTTTATTCTATAACCTCCTTCTCAGAGAGTCAGATGTCTGAATTGTTAATTAAGATTACAAAGCCTCTACATGTAGCGAGTGAAGGCTTTTGTGTAATATCTGTTTCAGCTCATCTTCTCATCTCACAGTGCTGCCAATGCAAGACTGGGAGAGAGGGGACAAAACAGAAAGCATCTTCCCATCCAAATGTTGCAGCTCAAACAAAAGTCTGTCTAATTGTATCCCAGCACTGTTTTTTCCTGGGTTTTGTTCTTTAAGTATGGGAAATCAGCACCGGAGTACAAATATCGGAAAGTGACTCATGCACTCCCTCCATCTCTTTCCTTGACACACAAACACACATACTGGCATACACACAACATGCCCACAAGCCTAACATTACCTTACTGAGTTAAATTGCTAACAGTGACCCTTTCCCAGCACAAGCCAGATTTTAACACTAAATCCTGCTGCGAGATGATAAATTGGTACCTCAGAAATATAGAAACTAAAAACAACAATATGTCATCCCGAGTATAAAAATATAACAGACGTACACTCACCACAGTGTTGAATAGGCAGCGAATGACAGCCAACAAAAAAAACAAACATAAACATAAACAGAAAAAGATTGTTTCCCCTCCTCTCTGGCTCCACAAGTAGCTAGTGGAAATATTTACCATCCGTCTTTCACTCCCCACATGCTGCTGATGTATGAGGTCTGTGTTGGTGTTTTTATTTATCTCTCAGACCACCATCTTAGACATAACAGAAACCAAAGACTCAATATTGAGGGAATTTAATGCCATTTTAATTTATTGTGCAGCATGTGGACTGTAACCAGTGTTAAGCTGCAGCACTGTGTGAGGGAGCAACTTGTGTTTCCTGGAAAGTCACTTTTTGTTTGCATCATTCATCCACAGGAAGGCCAGACAGTTATTAATAGCTTTACTAGTAGAGTCGGAAAATCAGATTCCCATTGATAAGGAATCCCCTTTGCTGATTGCTCCACTTTGAAAAAAAAACAAAAAACCCAGCTCTACCCTCAGGGGCCCTCGTGGTTGCCATGGCAGCTGCAATCACAGAGTCTGCCATCTTGCTATGATTATAATCGTGAAATTTAATTACATCATTGTAAAATCTGAGTCTTGTGTGTGCTCACATTCAGGGAACGTGGCACCCAAAATCACAGTGAAATTAAAATTCTGTTGTACCAGGTTGTTTTCAGTGTTTCCTCTGTAGCCACAGCTTTCAGCGTATTGGTACATTGACTGAATTGCTTCAATAAGTATCAACATTTAGACAAAGACAATTTTACTTGGTCACCTTTAAAATCTGCTTTTCTAATTCTTATTCTTGCTGCTGCAACTGGAGGATAATGTAGAGATGCAACATCACATTTTACAGAGCGAATGTGCTTTTGTTAAATATACAGAAAACTAGCAAACAAGTCCTACCTCATATTTTAGCACAGACTGAAACTTATTTTCTGAACATGCTTTGTAGTCTTTCCCTGGGGACATACAGATCTTACCTTCCTATGTATGGTATGAAAACCCATTTATCTGTGGCTCTGGAGAAGATATTACTGCCTGACTGACGCAACCAATCAAAGGGAATGACTGAACCCTTCTGTCGGACGCAGAGTGATTGACTAGCTGGAGCATTGAGACGGTGCAATTCCATTTTTGTTTGTTCTGAGGCCCAGTTCTGATGTAAGGGCCGTCATCATTATTCATGGTCTTTGTCCAGGCAGCAGGGATCCTTTTAGTGTAATGACCAGCTCAATCGGATAGATTACAGACACTGGGCAAATTAAAAAAAATCTCTCCAGGACGGTAGGTGCTGTCTGCAAAGCAATCGGCTTTTAGACTTCTTCCCCTGCTCTTCCAAAACATCAAATGTCAAACGCCTCAACTTGCTACAGCGTCCTCATGAAATTTAACAACAAACGACCATCCAAACCGGTCAGAGTAGCCGCACACCAAGCCTGTAGCTGGCTCCCGATTAAGATGAAGGATAATGACGGTTGGAAATGGGTTGTTATATTCCTTGGCGAAGCTGCAGATGGAAGTCCTCTAAAGCCTGGTGTTGTCTCGAGTTTCCCCATCCCATGCTTCTCCGCCGCGGGTTGGACGTGTGACAATGGCTTCCGAGTATAAAAGTGTGGCTAGATCATTTGAAGGTTGGGTTTCTTGTTGTTGCAGTAGATGGATGGAACAAGTATGTCTGTTTCTGTGTATCCCTGTATGCATGGAAACATCTCTATAGGGGTATAACTAATGACCCTGTTCACCAGTGATTAATCTCTCGGTTATTTTCTTGACTAACAGAATAAGCATTTAACCTGTAAAGTGTCAAAACCCGGCACAAAATGCAATTCTCTGTGTATCCGTTGATTCATGAGTTGTTTTAGTACTGTATCCTAGTCAGAGACCTTTTTATTGATTCTTCCCCATCGAGGAGACAGTCGGTACCGCCGTGTGCGCTGTTTGCTCTCTCATGCATCTAAATGAAGTGATGTATTAATTTCACTACTCACGCCAAGAGATAAATGAAGGATCTGACCAATGATGAATGAAAAGTAGTAACTGCTGCCCGTCTGGGGGCTTGACAGATGAGAAGTGTCCGAGGTCTGAGGCCAGCAGGCTGAGCGGAGAGAGGAAGAAGAAGAGCGAGCCTGCATGTGTAGCGTCTCATGTGTTTTTAATGAAGTAACTGAGATGATCTGAGCTTCTGGTAACTTCAAACACTTGCACCGAGCTGAGAGTACGACGGGCTTTGTCGTTCAGGTAAGGCAACGTGTTATGCATGTGAAGGGACCCAGAGAGTGGATGTGTGTGGGTGGTGTGGAACGAAAGGAGAATAGAGAAAAGGTGGCTTGGAAAAAGTTTTTGGTTTCTTGATAATGATGAAGCACTGATCACCAGTTCAGATTTTTTTTTTGTTTAAGCCTCTGCACATCCAGCACATATCTGTCTTTATACCATAGTTTTATTTTGTCATCATTAATGGATGTCTGTTGCGCTGTGTAGAACAAATTAAAACAAAGACAGGCAAACTTAATTCCCAGACTCACCACAAGAAATATAATGGAGTAACATGATACAAAGGCATTTTCTTGGAGAACAGCTGTCGGCGCGCCACTAACCCCGAGAGCTGATGGAGAATTTAATAACTAATAAGCCAAGCGACTGTCCCATATTTCTGAGCTAAAGATGAGTAATTACACATTTTCATAGATTCCCAGATCTGTCAGCCAAAGAAGCAGCAAAGTCACAGTATCTCCCAGTGATATAAAGCCTGCAGTGTTTCTTTTAGGAAGATACTAACCTCTTTTCACCCGAAGAAAATTGACTCTGTCAGTTGGCAAACTCTTCAACCCAATATTTTATCACTTTGATTAATATTTATGTGTTTTCTGAAACAATAACATGACCTGATACGACTTCGCTGTTAGGCCATGTCACTGATTATTTTATTGGATGGGATGTAGACCGGGATTAAAAGTGTGTGCTTTCCTGCATGTGTATGTGTGTGTGTGTGTGTGTTACAAGATGGATTGATGGTTTCCCTTTCCCTGATCCTGTTTTGTTTTGGCTGCCAGCTGAGTGTTTTGTCTTTGAACTTTTCCTCTCTTAGTTCATTAACTAATGCTGTTAGTCCCCTGAAATACTATTATATATTTATATATATCACAGGTAGGGATGAAACCTCCCCCATGGGAACAAAAGTGTAATTCTGACATTCATTTCAGGTTTAGAGTTATGACTTGGTTGGGGTAAAGGTTGGGGTTAGGCATTCAGGGTTAAGATAATCCTCTGGGGAATGAAAGTAAGTCAAAGGACCCTTCTTACAAGTATGTGTGTGATACACATTCATTCACACAAATCAAATCATCTGATTAAAATTGTAACTGTAAGTGATTGCTTGTCTTAGATTTACATCAAATGTATCAATTCTTAAGTATCATCATATTAGGCGAACAACTTTACCCTCCCCACCATCTAATTATACTTCATCTATAACGAATATCAGAAGACTAACACAACAGCGAATGGTGTTTTTCAACAATATGGAACCAAATGGAGTCATTAAGTAGTTGTTCGTACATTTTAATGTCTTCCACATTCAACACTAAAAATAATTTCCTGATGTTTAATTGCTTCCAGTCAGTGTTTTTACTGCACAGGACAGAGGTGGGTGTTCTCCTCTCAGAACAGAGAAGCCAGATGATCAATAGAGAGGCCGTTTGCTTGATGTGCTATAAGGGTATTTATCTCAGTTTCACCGGTGACGTAACAACATTTGACAGAGTCATGGATGTAGTTCAGCTCGACAGCTTGTCCTTGTGGGATATTAAACATGCTCTGATGGGGAGGGGGGATGAGTGATGGTAGATGCCAGCTGCTGCTTCACCTTCATGTACATCTCGCCACGCCATCCTTTTTTTTTTTGTTTTAGTTTTTTTCTGCCTTTGTCTATTTTTCAATCATATCACGCACGCGCACACACACACACACACACACACACACACACATTCATCAGAGCAGGCCTTGAAGCTTGAGAGGTTAGTGAAGACCCTCTAGCTGTGTTTTCACTTGCTCCATGGCTACAACAATATTCGTATGTGTGCAAGTGAGTCTGCATTCACTCTATAACTTCTTGTTGCTGTTTGTGCCACTGTGTACTTTATTTTTTTAAGAAACTTTATTCACAATCAAACTTTTCTTCTGCATCTCTAGCTTTGGTCCTTCCTCTGCTCCTTCCATCGCTGCTGTGTCGCTCGCTTTCTCCTCGTGGCCTGTCGGGCAGTAAAATCTGGGACGTTTTGTCGCAGGGGAACTGGTGCAGTTTGTAGCTGTGTGTGTCTGTATTCCAGCCTGACAGCCTCTGTGAGAGTAAATAAACAAATCTGAGTCATCACACCAGCTTTGAATTGTCATGCTGCTGCTGCTGGTGCAAAGTTTCAGAGTCTTCTGCAGTTGTTTTTCCTCGGCTAATATCCCCACGGATTCAAGTAAGAGTTTCAGTGGAGAGATGCAAGAATTAAAGTGTAACATGCCTGTGTCGCAGAGGCATAGTATATTGACAGTTTTTTAAAATATCACCACCCAGTCTTGAGTTGTAATACTGCTACACTACAAAATGAGTTACCAATGGGATGCAGCATGCCACATTTAATTTTATTGTATATTTTCTTGAACAATATTGACCCCAAAATAGGGTATCCATAATGTGCAACTGATCTGATCTTTTGTGGCTGAGAGTAAAACAAAACTTAAACAGCAAGTCAGCACTTTAACCTCATTTTTGTCGCTTGGGTTCACATCCAAATGAGAGCGTGGAGCCAAACCATGAAAAAATATCTCACTTTCCAAATACCTTTGGATTGGAACAAAAAAAAGAATTTGGTTTGTGTCGTATACTTTATCCTATTCTGCATAATGTAAGAATAACTGCTGTGTGAAAACAAAGTATGGATTTGAGCCTCAAGCTTTCGGTCTCAGTAGGGTACTGGCACTGAAGGTTTATCGCAGTGTGAGTTGCGATCCCCCATCCCCACCCTCTGCAGCCTCACTGATGTCACTTTCATAGACATTTATAGAGGAAATAAGTAGTAAAGTCAAACTCCAGAGCAACATTTCATGGAATGAATTTAAAACAAAAGTTTTCACAGAGTTGAGGTAAACTGGGAAAAATGTGACAATAGGTCAAATCTTTGGAGTAGTTCTGGATTAGACAGTAACATCTTGGAAGCAAAATACATTTAATACTTATATCAACAACAGACAAATATGTGACGGTAGATCTACAAACATCTGATCAATTTTAACGTCCTCTCTTTCACTTTCTCATCTTATTCACTTGTGCTACAGGGAAGAACTGTTAAGCCACTGGTTCTCACTTGATCATAATTAATTAAAACATAGTTACTTAGGCTCGACCGGTCTCCACAAACCAGATAGGTTGTGTTTCACAGGTTTTACGGCTTCGTGCTTCCCTGGGGTGGAATACCACAGTTGTATATGACACAGTCATGAACTCTCTCTCTATGAGTAGTACTATTAATATTGATTGAGCTTGGGTGCAGCACATGCATGTATATTTCAGTGTGTGTGTAACCGTCCAGACAGTGGTCGTCTGGCTGTCTGACTGGCTGGCGCTGTAATACTTTACAATCATTGGATTAGAATTAATTGTGTTTTAATTGATCCACTTGTGGAAATAAATTGAAACTGATACCCACCTTTAGTGTAGAGCATTAAGTGGAGTAAAGGGAAAAGAGGAACTGAGGAAGGCCGTGTATATGTACATGGATGGGGATTCAAATATACACACGCTCATAGTACTGGTGACAGCTGGGGTTAGGAGTGGGATGTCTATATCCAGATATCCAGGGAAAGGCAACTCAAGGGGAGACAGGGGTCATAGTTGCCGTCCCCCTAAACACACACACAACCCAAACGACATGAAAACTGAGATGCAAAGCATTCCTCCATCCTCTATCCCCATCAGACTCAGCCCTCCCTTTCTCTTTTCACAAAGCCCTTTTACCACTGCAGCCTGTTTCACCACAACCTGACCTAACCTTTCATTCTCAGTCATTTAAATGTAATTGTATACTTGCTTAGAACATTTTTTTTCTAAACTTTTAAACAGCACTAAAACTATTACGACGTCTTAACAGCACACACAGCGCATGCATGGCATGGATCGCAAGGAAGCTGTTGCATGATGTGAAAATTTCCAAATAGATCAGATTTCTGGAGAAGTTGTATCCAGTGTCAGTCGTTAAGACATATTTTGCTCTTAACTTTTGACATTACAAAAATAAAACAAAACTTTTCTTTTTGTTCTTTCCCTGTCTGACTTTAATGTCAATCACAGGGTCTGGACAATGTTTGTTCTGGGTGACACAGCTGCAGGACTGAATGAGTTGCTGCCAAATATCTACAGACAATGCCAGACCTCTCAACCACTGAGGAACTCACTGAATGCAACCCTGTGCAATTCCCTCAAAAGACAAGAAACATGGCAGAGATAGAGGTGGTATGGAGTGTCCATTTTTTACTTGGAACTTCGTGACTTTGGGTCCTGTTTAGCTTGGCTGCGGGTAGCCGTGGCGTGCCCAACCGGATCTGCTAAATCCATTAAAGGGGACGGATGGAGGGAAGGAGGAGGAGCGAATATGTGAGGGATACAGAGATGGCACTGCATGCGGAAAACCTATATAAAAGCATAAACACACTCACACACAGCCTCGTACACAGACTGCACTGCTGTAACTGGGCACATATAGAAAACAGTATGGTTTTCTATTATTTGGTTACAGCACTTAAGAGTAGAGGCCCATGTATTTGAGGCTTTGAGGCTTGCACACAGCAGAGGCAGATTATGGGGGTGCAATGCCAGATATAATGTGGCTGAGACTGCATGGAGCCCTCTGGGTCTGCCCTGTCTGTCAATGTGGTCGCATAGAGATGATGTCACTGTTTGCCTGCACATGTCATGAATACATAAAAAAACACTGCAACCATGCAAACACTTGTTGTTTGCCGTATTTTTAGATGAAATGAGAAATACCTCAAAATATTTCAACTCAGATGAACCAGTAGAAACAGGATTTATGATGAATTAGCAGAATGTTATACAGAGTGCCACTAGAGGGAGTGAATCAGGTGGAGTGAATCTGTTACTCCCCTGACTGTCTGTTAAAGCCAGTATCCATTCAGTCTGAGCTATATTTTAGTTCCTCGCCATCTCCATTCCTCATCAGCCGGCGTTTTCCAGGGTAAACACAAGTGTATTACGGCACACGTCAAAGGGGAGATGATGTCATGGTCCGACTGCTCATTGACAGTGACAGATTGCAGCCATGCGATCTGTTCATCAATATAACCTTTCACTGACACTCAGCTGAAGCAATGAGGTAGAGAGGATGTAAAAAGACTCACACAGACATACACACTTTGGAATACACCCTTTCCGACTTTGTTTTTTTTAATCATAAGTTTTGCCTGCACAGCTCAGTGGTCCCTAAAGACAATAAGGCAGGCAAGCCAAAGCAAACTGTAATCACTCCTCAGAGTGTAACTTTTTCTATTGTGTCCTAAATCCACTCTCTCCACTTCAATGCTCTCTTCTTTTTCACTTTACAGCACTGTCGGTTAATTTCATCAGAGCTGGGTTTCAAACAGCCCAAACTGTGACGCTAAGTTTCCCCTCTCTGCAGCAGAAAGACTTCTTTTCATCATCACGCCCCTAATTGTCTCTCTCAGACTCTCTCCTTTCAGCTCCTATCTCTTCTGTGTTTTTCTTCCCACTCTTGTTTCAAG
This sequence comes from Pseudochromis fuscus, assembly GCA_900323345.1. Taxonomy (NCBI): domain Eukaryota; kingdom Metazoa; phylum Chordata; class Actinopteri; family Pseudochromidae; genus Pseudochromis; species Pseudochromis fuscus. Next base: position 80,130 of record OOFC01048287.1, read on the forward strand.
ACAGACAGTCCAATAGACACAAACAACTGCCAACTACTTTGACACACAGCAAAACACAACAAAAGAAGGGTGTGTGTGTGTGTGTGTGTGTGCAGACATGTGCTCAAGTCTCTGCTCTGATCTCCTTCTTTGTGTAGGAGTGCAGCAACTGTCCAGAGCAGCCGTCTGGACCAGATGTAGAGGTCAGTGACCGCAAGAGAGGGGCCAGTATCAGTGTCCCTCTCCCTGTCCCAATGGAGCTATAGCCTTTATTAATCTGTCCTCCTCAGAGGCCTTATAAACTACCGCAGGAGGTCAGGGTCAGTGGAGTGCCTGGTGAGCAGGATGATAGTAGGAGGATTCATTAGCTTAGAATCAATGCTTGTGAATCATGTGTGTGACTTGTGTGACTCCTGTACCAAGAAATTTGTTTAATAAACCACAAGATCAGTGAATCCAAATTATATTCAGCTAAAAAACAAGCAAATATAGCAACATTTCTCGGTGTCACCAGTGAATATACTCCTACTGCTATTAGTACAGCTTTACTCCAATAAACTATTATCTGTCACAAAGAAGCTGGTTTTCATTTGGTTATTGTACAGGATAGCAGTCAGTCTTTCCACTGGTTTTCACCAAGGTCAGTCTATGGTTCTTTTGTATGTTTGAGTATGAATGCTTCGGTTTAACGCATGTGCAAACACTGCAGCCGGCAGCAGGCTGGTGTTTCCTCTAGAGGTGGAAGACATTCCTAAAGTTAACTGTCCAGATTATACATGCACTGTGGGAGCGATTGTCTGGGTGAATATGGCTGGCCAGCAAGGGCCGACACCCGCCACTGACAGCTTGCCTCCTCGCCTGCTACTGGACTTTTGTCTATATCACACAGTTGTCGTTTGGATCATTTGTACTGAATACTAGCTACCAGACGCAGGACTCATTCACATTCCAGAGAGTTTAGATAAAAACATTCAGATCAGCACAGAAGATTGTTAAAGCAGCATCCCCCTGGTCTCAAAGTGTGATGAATGACTTATGTCAAGGCTGGATGGCTTTCCTCATTGCAGGATGTTTTGAAGAGTTATACGCTCAATAAATCTTCCCCTATAAATACGAGAAGGAACATGCATAAACAATTGGTCTCATTTTTGAAAGTAATCTAAATATTTGTGCAGCTCATCAAGGGCTAAAATGTGCATCTATCTCGTGAGAGTTCAGTTAAACTCGTTCAGTTAAACTTGCCAGAACAGTTATGAGTGTATTTCCAGAATTGTATCGTCGTGTGCAAAAGTATGTGTGTCAAACCTGGGTCAATTGCCATTTGCAAATAATTATTGGTGTTTGTTTTAACTTGCTGGAAGTACCAGATGGTGGGTTTTGCTGCGGGGTAGCTCAGACAGTGTCAGGTGAGTTTAAGATAGCCTTTTAAACTCTTTTGATTAACTTTCGTGCCATACAATGAGGCATATAACCTTCTGGCACACCATGCAAAGTGCAAAGTGTGAAATGTAAACACTTCTTTTTGCAAAAAGTGTTTGACCCTGATGCAGGACTTTGTGGACATTTACAGTACATATATCTGTTCTTGATTAGATCCAGTGTATGACTGATAAGATTGATTTAGCATTAGCGTGAGGAGGATATTATCTTTATGGATATGTTCATGATTTAGAGTTTGGGGAACATAAAGGCTAAGCTTACAGTCTTAAATGACTGCTTTTCCCTATAAAGGCCGTGTTGAGCTGTAGACTTACTTTCCCATGCATTCCATGTGTTTTTGCATGTGTGTGTAAGCGCTTGCTGTTGTGATCTGTGTTGGATATAAAAGAATCTTAATGCCCGTTCCAGTATCTTTAATGTGTTTTCCCTTAGGATTTCAGTGTGTGATTCTCTGGACACTTTGAGATGTTCTCACCCAGTGAATAAAAATTGTTATTCTTGGGATAAATATAGTTTATGATTCTGTCCTCGGTGTGATTCAAGCCAGTGTGGATCCTGGACAGACTTCCATTTTCATGCTCTTTCAAAGCTGCTTGATCCAGCTGAGGAGTTTTTCCCAAAATGTTATATATATGCATTTTTATGGGGAAAAATCTGAAACTCATCAGGCAGTGTCTTTAATATAGGTTCTGGACTATAAACATGTTAGCGCGTTGTCATGCAAGGATTTAAGATACATACTCCACTCTGAAAAAAAAGAAGTACACTTTGTTTTCATTTTGTACTAAGAGAGCTAAGTGAATTTTCAAGATGTTTTCAAACAGAGAATGAAAAAGAGCTGGGCAATTGCTCAATTTGCAAATCATATAATATACTGTCTCTCTCCTGCGAAATAGTCTTTTCTCTGGCTGATATTCTTCTTTCTTTCTTTCTTGTTTTTTTCTTCCAGGCATAGCAGAGCCCAGCCATGCCGATAACAAGTAAAGGGTCAAGACGGAGGGCTTGGGTCAGCGGACCCTGTGTTTGTCCGAGTCTCTGGCATCGGAAGCCGCTCTTTTATCTCTGCATCGTCCTTGTTCTAGTTCAGTCAACAACTGTTCTAGGAGCGCTAGAACTCCAGCTGGATGAAGAACAACCAGCAGGGACCATTGTCGGTGACATCAGTGCTGGACTACCGCCTGGTGAAACTGCAAGTCTTTACTTCATCTCAGACCACGAGGGCACAGGTGTCGGCAGTGACCTCAACATTGACGAGACCACGGGCATCATTACCACTGCACGTCGCCTGGATCGTGAGCAGAGAGACCACTATAGCTTCATCGCTGTGACGATGACCGGTGTCACTATTGAGGTGTCAATCACCGTCAATGACATCAACGACCATGCACCGGTGTTCCCCAAAAAGAAAGTTGTTCTCAAGATTCCCGAGCACACAGCAGTGGGCACAAGGTTTTCCCTCGAGCCTGCGACTGATGCAGACAAGGACCAGCTGACCACCCAAGGCTACGTGATTCGAGAGGGAAATGTAGGAGAGACATTCAAACTCGAGACCAAGAGAGCTGCTAACAAGGTGCTGTACCTAGATCTGGTGGTCAGTGGACTCCTGGACAGGGAGAAACGCTCATCGTACACCCTGGTAATAGAGGCCGTTGATGGGGGCTCACCTAGAAGAATGGGATCCATGACCGTGGAAGTGACAGTGACTGACATCAATGATCATGCACCTGCCTTCAATCAGAGCAGATATCATGCTATTATCTCTGAAAGTCTCCCACAAGGAAGTAGTATCCTGCAGGTTAGTTCAAATATAGTAGCTTATTACTTAAATTACAGTTGTTGCGTCTACATTCACCGCAGTCTGTCAGTATTTAACTCTTTCTCGTCTTTTTAGGTGTTTGCAACTGATGAGGATGAAGGCGATAATGGTCTTGTTCTTTATGAGATCAACCGCCGTCAGAGCGACCCTGACCGCTACTTTGTCATCGATGTAAAGTCAGGGGTCATCACTTTGAATAGACCCCTGGACTATGAGCTGAAGAGGGTTCATGAACTGGTGGTCCAGGCCAGGGATAATGCCAGCCACCCTGAGGTAATTTCATCATGGCTATTCATTACAGCTCATTCACTGCAATGCTTAAACCTTTTAATAATGTTGGGTAGCATCTGGTAGTATATTGCTTTTCTGGGGGGGTAATAAAAAGTGCAAATGAGGAAAGTGTTCATATTGCAGGTAGCGTTTTTAAGTCTCCTTTTATGTTACAAGTCACTATGACCCATTTTCACTTCTGAGTTGTCTGAAATACTAAATTTCACCAGCTGACAAAACATTTCCTTGTCTTAAATAACAAAAAAGATGCCATAGAGTCTACGCAGTCCAGTATTTTGATGTTACATAAATTGATTGAAGCCCCAAGTAACATGAATCTTTCACCATTATCTGTTTCCAGGTAACCAACGCGTTTGTGACCATTCATGTGCGCGACTACAATGACAACCAACCTACCATGACCATCATCTTCCTTAGTGAAGATGGCTCTCCAAGAATTTCAGAAGGAGCCCAACCAGGCCAGTACGTAGCTCGGATATCTGTCACTGACCCGGACTATGGCGAGTATGCCAACGTCAATGTGTCCCTTGAGGGCGGCGATGGGAAGTTTGCTCTTACCACCAAGGACAGCATCATCTACCTGATATATGTTGACCAGGTCTTGGACAGAGAGGAGCGGGACTCGTATGACCTCAGGGTGATGGCCACCGATTCTGGCACGCCTCCTCTCAGAGCGGAGTCCTCGTTCACCATCCAGGTGACTGATGTCAATGACAACCCCCCTCTGTTTGACCAGCAGGCGTATAGACAAACCATTCCTGAGGTGGTGTACCCTGGATCCTTCGTTCTTCAGGTCACTGCCAGGGACAAGGACCAGGGCCCCAATGGGGATGTGCGATATAGCCTACTAAAGGGCAAAAACTCTCACTCTGACTGGTTTTCGATCGACCCAGTTACAGGGATCATTACCACCGCGACCGCTCTAGACTTTGAATCAGAGCCAGCCCCGAGTGTGACTGTTGTCGCGACGGATAGCGGCCGCCCGCCTCTGTCATCAACAGCGAAGGTGGACATTGTGCTGCAGGATGTTAATGACAACACACCAGTGTTCTCCAGCAACTTCTACAATGCCTCCATCAAGGAGAACACCCCAGCTGGGACCTGCTTCTTAGAGGTAAGCTTTCTGCCCCTCTTTCCCACTCAGCTCTCTTTTATCTTTCTCATTTTTCTCTGTTTTCACTCTACTTGTCTATATTTTGTGGGGAAGCTGCCGTTTTTAATTCTCACGGTGCTCAATCTTTCTGCATGTTGGCCGCAGCAATATTGTCCTAGTTATGCAGCCAAAACCAAGTATTCACTGTCTTGCTTATCCTCTCATCTCTTCATTCACTTTCTCTTTTCTCTCACACCCTCCCCTTAAGCCCTCTCTGATTACTCCCCTGGCAAAACCTTGATTTATACATTAATATGAAGCAGTCTGGAAATCAAAGTCATGTCTGAAGTGAGAAGCAGTCTCATAGTTCTGCTTCACAAAAGGATGGTGAACTTGGAAGCACTGACACATTGTGATGTGATTCATAAAGTCTGGGCAATGAGGGGAGAAGTGCAGCCATTCAGTGTGTTCATTTAGAGGAAAAGAGAGGTAAGAGGAAAAAGAAACGGGGAGAAAAAGCCAGGAAGTGAGACTTCACCTGACTTCCTGAAGCCACTGCGAGGAAATTTACTCTCTTTTTGTATGTCCTCTCTCTCACCTCATGGGGTTGCCATGGTAACCAAGCCAGCAGCGTAGGGTGAGCCCTCTGTATCCTCGCACTATCTCGCTGCAGCTCTGCTGTCTTGCTTTTATCTTGATTCCAGCAGGTTTTATATATAAGTAGGACCTCTCCCGAGAAATGAAAAAGGGATGACTGGATGTTTCTCTTCCAGCACGGTCTTAACTTGGCATCATGCACCGTTTAAAACCAACTGTTTTTACAGGTTGATTTTACATCTCTGACGTGAAGTGGAGGAAAGCAAAGAAAAAGAAGCATTTCTCTTTCTCAGTCATTTTATTCTTTTGAAAACCTGCTGGTAGACCTAAAAAAGTGCAGCACACTTTCAATAAAAGGCTCTGGACCTGAACCAAACTGGAAGTAGATAAATAGCTGCATTTCACATTCTTGCAGGTTTACTTAAATGCATTTGGAAAGGATGACTGGTTGGTATTTTGTGGAAACAGGCATATGGGCCTGCTCCTTGGGGAGGACATGAGACGAGGAAAGTTAATCAGAAGTTGAGATATGAGATGCAAATGAAATAAAAAGGAGGAGGTGGTGTGGGGGGGTGACCTGTGTAAGGTTTGAGGAAAGAAACAAGGCGAGCCTTAAGTGCCTCTTTGCAATCAGATACAGTCTGTGTTGTTGTCTAACCAAACCCTGTAATTTTCTAGCAGTCAGCCTGCTCTCTTGAATGTCTATACCCCTCAACCATCTAAATGAACCCGCTGGATGTCCATTCGAGTTGTTGCCACAGTTGTAATCAACTATTACTTGTTTCCCTAATCCTAGCCGGCAGTTATTCTGGCACTGGGTGCAGGCGTAGTCCCATGCCAGACATAACGGGTGGTTTTCCAGTTTGCCAGAGAGAGTGAATAAGGTTTCATTTGCTCATTCCGGCACGTTCCTAAGGGCTGGCTTCAACCGAGCCAAGACGGTCCAGGCGAGAGTCTCCCCGCAAGGGTTGCGACTTGCAGTAAAATGGTAGTTTGGTGTAAACTTTTTCCTTGCCAGTGGAATATGTGGCTACTCAGATAAGACACACATGCACATAAATGATGTTAAAATCATAGTCTGATGACTATTTTTGCAGAGTTATCCTGTATTCTTCATGTAACTGCCAACCAGCGTTTGAGATTGTGGAGGTTTTGGTGTTTTACTCAAAGCAATGACAAGAAGTGGGTCAGCTGCTCCAGTAGGACTCAGTTTACATTTTTGTGTGATGTTCTTTGGCACAGATGATCCAGTTGTGAGATTTTTGTCACGTTCCTGACAGAGTCGAGACGAAAGCCGAATGTTCTCAGAATTGTACCAATATTTACAATAGATAGCAATCACTTTTTGGGAGTTGAAATTATTTTACTGGCCTGGCTGGCTCAGTTTGGATTTTGGACACTTGTAAAAAAAAAAATGGGGAGGAGGAAACAGCCAATGTTTAATATCTAAACACGGAAATGTGTTATCAGAAGAAATGTATGAGGGACATATATTCAGTTTCTCCCTGTATCTGTTGTTTTGCTGAATCTAGTCTTCCCTGAGTTTCAAGTCTTTTCTTTCTCTGTCTGTTTTTCTTCTTTATTTGCTCCATTCCTGTTTCTCTTTTGCTTTCTTTCACTCTTCTCTTACACATACTCTCACATATACAAGCAGTGTGTGTAGGAAGCCTCTTATCAGTTTGGCCACTGTAGTAATCTGTAATGTGCTGTACTGTTTATATAGTCCCAACACAAAGGAGTTATTTATTTCTTGGTTTCCATGCTTTCCTCTTCCCCCGCTTCCTTAAAGTATTTCCCAGGCGTGAGAGGTTATAGTGCCTCTGTGTGTGTGTGTGTGTGTGTGTGTGTATGGTATAGACATCCATCAGAATCAGGTTCTTAATCTGGGAAGGTACGGAGGTCATGAGAAAGGCAAAAAGTGTGGATGGTGGTTCAAAGTGACAACCATATTTAGAGTGGTGCCTGTTCAGTGGTGAAAAACTCTTATTTACATTTGGAGTAATCCCATCTGTGTGTGTCCTGTCTGAATGACTGGTGCTGCTATTGAGTTGATATGATTACTTCTGGATCTCTTGCTCGCTGCCTTTGTTAAAATCTCTGTTTTTCGGTGAGTCTGAGCATTCTTTCCTTCCTGTGTGGGTTGTGCCTCGCAGAGTCTCTGTCAAATCCAATGACACGCTGACTTCCAGCATAACCTGACTGCTGGAAAAAGCACTGCTAACCTCACAAGCAGTGACACACACATTCTGGTCAAGGCAAAAAATAGTCAACATAGAATAAAATAAAAGGAAATAGGGGAAATTAGTTAAGAGCAAAGAACAGAAAGGAAACATTTTCGTGTGTGTGTGTGTGTGTGCGCACGAACATGCCTGTATGTCATACATCTGTGTATGTGTACTTGTGTACACTGTTGAAGCCAAGACCTCACTTTCAGCAGGTGATGCATCTCCCCTGTGATGTTCAGCATGTGGTTTCCTGGTCAGGCCTGTTAAACCACACTCAATCATCTAGACAGACACACAGATGTGCTCATCTGGGAGATGTACAAAGAGATGGGGAAAGGCTTTGTAACATTGCAGTGCAACAGTGGAAAAGACCTGCAGTGTCTGTTGCTAGAATAAAATTGAGTAATTTTCAGAATCAAGAAGAAATAAGGGAGGCATAAAAAAGTTCAAATAGTTCAACCTGGCTGCTGCACCAGATGTTGATAGAAGATTTTTTTCTCAGAGTTCAAAACACTGGACTGAATGAGAAACACACTGATGATTTTGCTATACAAGCATCCTTTCAAGGACTGAAGTTAAAATAGTTTGCCATGATGGTAGAGCTAAAAGAAAGGAACCTCAGGGGGTTCATCCACAAATACATGTTCCACATAGAAACGTTCTGTGGAGCAAACATGTGCTCAGTCAGTGCTGATCAGGAACATTTTGACCTGATGGTGGTGATTTCCCTACCAGTGGTGATATCTAGCTCAGCACCACATTTCTTGACTGACAGACTACCTCACCCGCTGAGGACGTCTTGCGGGCAGTCGGGTAAAAAAAGTTGAGAAAGTTACAGAGGAGCATGTGAGCGTGGTGTGAAGGTAGCCGAACTGGAGAAAAAACATACCGGAAGGAGGCAGGTTTCTTTTGACAGGTGGAGTCAGTCCTCCTGGACCTCCCACAAAACCACTTAGACAAACACACCACGTCTGTCTGTCAGAGCAATCGGGCCTTTTTGTGTGAAGTCCACAGTCTGTGACCCCGTGGATAACGTCTATACGGAAATCATATTTAAAACATACACACACACGCGCACTGAGACTAATCACATTTGTTAAACCAATATCGATAGAGTCGGAGACATATGGTGGCACACCGAAAGCAGGAAGGTTTAAGCTTCCTGTAACACCGAACCAGTGTCCTGCTGGTGTTGTGTTGAATCTATCCTCCATAGAAACCAGAGCCAAAACAAACCACAGCTTCCACTTGGAGCTCATTCACTCTCCTCCAACACACACACACACTCCAGCTTTTATTAAGCTTGAAAAATGGGAGGACGATGAAATTTATTGTCCACTTGATGTCTTCCCTCCCGCTCGTTCTAGTACAGTGGCAGCTGTGCTTTGATACGGCGCCGCTCTGTTGAAACTTTGTCTTGCGTGTTTTAATTAATCTGTCAGTGTGTTTAATTTGCCTGGATCAATAGCTGTGTGGAGAAAAGCTATAGGTTCCAGCGATCACTGTCACCACATCGCATCTAACAGGTGATAGCCGATAACAAATGGTTAGGTTAACACGCAAAACGAAAATTTGGTGAATCGTTTCATGCCGCCAACAGCTGGCCCCTGTTCTCACATGCTTTGTCTTGAACAGTGTTTCTGTCTCTCTCTCTCTCACCAACTCACACGTCTCTCAGCTGCCGGCGATGCTGACAGGATGTGTGTGACGGGGGATCAGGGCGGTGTGTCTGCTATGCGAACTATTCTCATAACATCCATCAACACTCACTGTGAATTCATCACCTGTTTGCTACTGGAGGCGCAGACGTGGTGCAGAAAATCCATTTTGGTTGTGCACTTGTGCCGTTATCCATAATGAGGTGGGCTTTATTTATTAGCAACATGGTGGTAATATCTTCCCGGCTGGAACTCAAGAGAGAGAGTTTTTTTAATTCTTAGGGTTAATCCTTGAGGATTTTCTGACTATTATTCATGTCTTGTATTTAGCATGACTCTAGGGATAGCTGGAAATCTGCTATGTTGCTCCACTATTATTGACTGAAATATGTACATAACGGATGGACCCTGCAGTGTTTGTTTGCTTCTTATGAATCATCACCACATGATCGATGTGGTACCATGAAATAAGTTTGGTGGTCTTGTGATTTTTTATAGCGGCATCATCATGTCAAAGTTACACTCTCTCACCTACTCTGGTTTATGACCAAATGCGTAACTATTGACAGTCCCACCAGCCTCAGCTGTACTTTGTGATTAGAAATCATACAACAATGAAAACTTGACTTGATGAAATGATATTTTGATTGTAAAAAGGGTGTGACAGCTCAGATTGGGGTGAATTCATCCAGGCACAACTGCTCTGTTCATGGTGATTTCACTAAAACCTGAGAAAGCATTTAGTTTGATCACTTTGGCATGTGCAAAAATGTAAATAAAAATAATAACTAATCATAATCTGAAAGCAGATTTTAAGAGTTGTACACAGGAGGGATTTGGATGTTAGGAGGCAGAGCTCACCTGTGGTGGGCTTCAGTTGAATTTAGCCCATTCAAATTTGGGCCAGTCATGTAAACACAGCTGTTAAACATGCTAATAAATATGTTATAACAGATACATGCAATGCTCTTCTTCATTAAATTTCATTTCCTACAACAACATAAACTTAATAGTGGAAACCTTTGTTGAATTTTTTTTAATTTTTTGCTTGAGGCACCAGCTCAGTGCCCAGGTTTTCAACTGATCCTGACAATATCTCTCTCTCTGCTACAATATTTTCATATTTTCAGTATTAATCAGCTTCAAAATGTTAAACTCCTGTTGCTTTTTTTCCTTTGTTGGAACATTTTGGTGTAATTCATTTTCCTCAAAAGCAGTAGTTTGGTTTCATATCACAAGTTGTTGGCATATGCTGTGTTTTAAAACCTATCAGAGTGTTCATTCATGTGTGATCTGACTGGCCGATGCCTCTGTGGAGGGGATGGCCTCACGCCTCATTAAGCCCAATACTCTGTACCATATGGCAGCGAGGGCTTTTCTTCTTTCACTCCATTTTTGCTCTTTCTGTCTCTCGTCTGTTTTCTCTTCCATTTCTTCATCTCATCTGGTAGTGACTATCCTGCTTTCCATTGTTTTTGTCTTTAGTTTTTTACCTCATGTCTCGTGGGCTTTTAGCATTATTACTAGTTTATCAAGTGTGGAAAACATTTCTTTCTTTGTACTGTACCGCCTGTTGTTGTTGCTCTGCACAACACTGGAGATATAAGCCCTCGTTCCCCTGCTGCAGTGACACCCAAGAGGTTAAGAAAACAGTCATAACAGAAGCAAACTCAAATAAAATCACACAGAAACATAACAACATGTGCCCGCAGTACAATTTATGCTCCATTGACTTTTTAAAAACAACCATGTTTGTCTAAATGCATTCATGCATTACTCCATTTTTCTTTCTTGAGGAACAGTTGAGCTGAGACAGACTATTTTCATTATTGATCAAGCAGCTGAAGAGGATTTTCCCATGATATAAACCACAGTAAAGTAGCTTGATTAATCTTAAAATGATTCATCAGTTCCCAAATTTATAAGACAGCAGTTTTCAGCTATTAAAAGTTTAGAAGTTTTCAAAACAACTGTAGAGCTAACTGAGAAACGCGATCGGGATTTGGGTTCATCTGGTCCATCTGTGCCCAGGGTTCCTGAATATTCACAGATTTATCTCCTACAAAAGAACAGATACAGATAATACACTGTTGAAATGCAAAGCTTTTCTTTCATGCTGAGGGTTTCTATCAGCAGTCTGAAAGGTGGACACGTTCAACTTTAGCTGGAAAACATTGGAGATAGCTCCCGGAGTCTGTGAAGTACAGCGATATCAAACCGCTGCAGGCAGAGCATCCTGCATACAGCACACTGACAAAACTGTAGCCACGCTGCACGCTGTCTCTGTCTCTCTCTGCCTATCTCGCTATACCAGCTCTCATGGGCTGCTTTTTGCTTTGTGTGTCTTTTCAAACGTATCTGCTGTCCAGACATCCCGTCTATCTCTGTCTGAGCATCCATTTTGTCGCCGTCTCATCCCTCGTTGCTCGGATCCTCCATCTCTCCCATACGCTGGAGTCTAGAGTGGAAGAAACAAACTCAGCCATACACAAAATCACACACACAGGGTGCACACACACTGCACGCGGGCGGCAGGTGATCCCGAAGCCCTCCGCAGTTCATTAGGTCACACTAATCTAATTTCATGACACATTGAGTTAAGTTGGTGTAAATTAGCACGCTTCCCGTGTTTCTCTGTGTTGTGTTTTCTTTGGGAGGGGTTTTGCAGTTTGGGACAGCAGGTGGTCAAAAACTTAGGGGTGACGGGCAGTGTGAGCTCTTGTTTCCCAGTGTATCAGTTTCTGTCATTTCGGCTGAACAGAGGGATAGATCTTCAATTTGAAGTCACAGTTGGGTGTGACCAGGATTTTTTCTCTCTGACGCCTGAGTTTGTGTCTTACTGTGGAGAATGTTATGAATGATTTAAGTCATTGATTTTTTTTTTTTTTTACACTCGCCGGGCATGACTTTGTTGTTTGTGTGTGGGTGTGTGTGAGCGTTATAGCAGCAGCCTCCGAGCTGTTATCTGGCTGACTCCGCTCCTCTGGTGTTGTGTCTGTGTCCCAGCTCTCTCCACACTATTTATTTTTCTCTCGGGGGTCAAAGACAGTGCAGCTACAGATATTTGTTTTCTCAAATGAATCATCCATTTAATCATCTCGCTCGTCCTCTACCACTTCCTTCGCACCTCAGGAACTGAAATATGGAGCGATGCTGAGTGAAGCAGTGAGGGGGACATTGGTATTCCAGATCTAGTGTTGCGTTAATACTGCCAAAAGACACAATATTAAACAACGTGGTCGATCTTTGCCTTGTCTATATGAGATCACAGAAAAATGGCAGTGACCAATAAAAGCTACTTTATATTCAATATGGTCCGCATCACGTCTCGCGCTCTCTTTACATCTCCCAGATGCATTTCTGTCATGCGTGCACCTCATATTGTCTTTTCTTTGGACTTCAGCTTTTATAAGGATAGTTCTCACAATGAAATGTCTATTAAAGGTTAGACCAACATCAGAAAGAGTGAAAGAAAGTTTCCACTCCCCTATAGTGGAATTTTTTACAAGAGATCTTTTACTACTTCTCACCTGCCCACACTAACCTCCACTACTGCCTTTTCCTCCTTCTTTGTCACAGCACAAGTACAGAAGTGGAGTACTTGGTGTACTTTAAATTTAGATTTGTGACTCGATAATATTAAATATTGACATATAAATTGAAATTAAACGCATGCACAGAGAAGACAAGAAGTATGAGATGAAACCATGAGCTTTAAGAATAGAAACCACAGTAAGCAGCAGACTTATTTCCACTGTGGGCCTCCGTACATGTGAGCATGCATGTGTGTTTGTGGTTGCTGGCTTCGGTCTGTCAGACAAGGTTGGACGGACTACGGGAGTGGAAATAACTCCACTGTTTGCATGGGCAACTGCTGTGATTTGTTTCGTTGAACTGTGCAAATCTTCGACTGCGAGGGCGAAGGGACGGGAGTGGACCGAAGGAGTGATGACAACTGGTGGAAGGATGACCAGGAAGGGATAAAACGGTTCTAACAGAAAATCAATAAACACCAGAAGTCTTGATTTATTGAGTCTGATTATTAAATTTTTCTCCATCAGCAGAAAAAATCCCATCTATAGGCTGAGTCTTGAGGTTCCTCTGTACTGAAGCCTCTTGGACCCAGTGAACCCATCAATGTAGGAATAATTTAAAAAGCAGCCTCAAGGTAACTATCTATCACTGTGCTTATTGCAGTCTGCTGGCATAGTCTTCCTCTAGATTTCACCTATTGGATTATGGTATAATTTATCAAACAGTTCAGTACAAACAGCCATGATAGTGTTTTGACTAAACCCCTGGTCTCAAAGAAATAAAATACAAGTGAATTCATACAGCTCAGCTCATTCATCAATAATGGTTTTGATTGTTTCTCTTAAAACTTAAATTTAAACATCTCATTTGAGGCATTGGAAATTTAGCTTCAGGCTGCTTCAGGGTGGTCCGTCCTTTTCTGACCAACCATACTGTAACTCGTCATTAGGGGAAAGTGATTCTTCATCTCTCCTGTCACTGTACCTTTCAGTATTGCCATCCCGCAATTCAAACAAAGTCGGCCTCTTACAGGATCTTAGACAGAAGTCAGATCATGCAAAAGGTGTTTGTGTTGGAGTTGTTTGAGGACTCCAAGATGAATCTTTCTGACATGAAACAGTAGTCGGTATGTGATGTTTTAACCTCACACTGAGTGTATTTACAGGCATTTGGCCTGGGTGATAGGTGTCGGCTGAGGTTTGGTAAATCCTCTGATTTTGCCTGTTTTCTGTCTCACTGCTGTAAGTGATTTAACTTTTAGAGTAAGGATGTGTCAGATTTAATGTCACTTTAGGAGAACCAACTTTTCTGGTGCATGTGGCGCGAATTCAGTTCTGTGGTTTTGGATCAGATTTATTGTGGCCTCACACACCCTGGTGTGCAGTTTGCAGTGTAGGAAGTTCTTCATACTGCTTGGAATAAATCTCTTGGTTTGGAAATAACACGTCCATCGCACAGAGTTTCAGAGTAAAAGTGCCACTAGGTGATGTTTTCAAGCCAAAGTGTGCCATTGTGAGAATCGAGCCAGAATGGGTGAACATTACTCTAAACAGCTGAGCACTCACACACTCCTATGAAAGAGATCAAAGGAAATGACAACAGGAAAAGTAGCAGGGATCTGCACCAGCCACTGTTAAATGTCAACATCTGGTGTCCTCGCTGCTGTCACTCACCACAGCTTAATGTTTTCACATCACGGCTCAGCAGAGCGGGACTGTTGTGGCAAGTGGGAGCAGTTGGTTGGTTGGAAGATGAAAAAGGATCCATTTTTCATTGCATTTGATGTCCCACTCATCCATTTCACCTAAAAAGAAAAATGATTTTGCTTCCTAGCCATGAAAGAGCCAGATGAGCTGTGTGTCAGAAATAATGTACGTCTTCTATACGTTATTATAAGAGATAAAAAGAAACAAGCAAACAAATAAAAAGCTTGGGGCACCAGAAATACTGTAAATAATTAAAAATAAGTGAAATACAGTAATTATAGTAGTTTAGTAGTTTCAGTTAAGAGTTTTAATTTAGCATAAAATCTGTAGTTTTGACTTTTCATTGAATGAGGAAGAGTAAAACAGATACATTTTCTATCAATGAACAAACAAATCAATAGAAAAATACCAGATCAATGCTTGTAATTGTCACTAATTGTCTTTATTGAAACAGTTTCATCAACTAACAAACATGAATTTGGTTAAATTATGATATATTTAAATAAAATGGAGATTTATTCAAAGTCAGTTGGTTTTTAAAATATTTCTGTGCATTTACTAAAATCAATAAAGTTTTAAAAATGGAATTGTAAGAATATTATTATTATACTAAACAGCATACAAAGTACATGCAATAAACACCTTCTAAAGATATTCTGAAACATGATCTCCAGCTTATTAAACTCGTAGGATTTGTCGAAGATTCAAACCATGAAAAGCAAACACAAAAATCTGTAGTTGCATTTCTATCTGCACATGACTGTGCAGAGCATATCTCCTCTGACGGGACAACTAAAGGAGGAAAGCCACTCTGTTTGTGATGCAGTCTCATTCTTGTCTCTCTAGTAGGCGCAGACACTGGTATCTTGGCCAGCGTCCTGCTCTCTGTTGGGGAATATCAATTTAGAAAGCTGGAAGTGATTTCTTATGCTGTCAAGTGGTGTTCACACACACACACACACACACACACGTTTATGTTACGTACATTGCATACATACCTCCCCACAAACACACAGACACATGCACGCTGGTAAACACCCACACCGCTGGCAGTGCTGTGTAGACTATTTTGTGCCTCCTGCTCCGGGGGACGATTACAGACGAGCTGCTTGATTGCAAGGATTTTGTAGTGCCAGATATGCTGCTTTAATACCGGATACAAGAGCTAATGTGAATCCATCGAAGGGTATTTTCTCCTCTGAAGCCTTTGTTTCTTATCTAAAGAATGGCCCTTTCAAGTCACGCAGATGGAGAAACTAAGATCACAGGAAGTGCAGAGCAGATGATAATGCTTACTCTGTGGATAACATGTAAAAGCAACGTGCGCTTTAAACTGTGATGGTAATAAATTGCAAAATCTTGACTGATCAAAGCCAAGTCAATCATATTAATTGCATGTAATGATGAGCTGATCACTATGGGGGTAAAGAAATTTTAATGAGTGTACAGAAAACTTTAGTACATTTCATCTTCTAAAGCTTTCAATATTTTCACCACCACCATCATGGAGGGCTTAATGTCCTTAGACGACATTGTTTCAATGTGATGTAGCGAATTAGGGAGTATTTGTACGTATCACAGTGACAACTCAGACACTCTGGATACTGACTGATGCTGCAGGAGACAGAGGCAGTAAGGCCAGACCCTTAACTTAGACCTGCTCCTAGTTAGTCCAATCATGCATGCTCATTTTTAAAAACCCCCGTGGATTTTTTTGTAAAGGAATGTAGGAATTTATGAGTCTTAATATTTCATTATGAGGACCTGAAGGTGCTGAAGATATGGATGATTCATAGTAAAGACATGAAGGGATCTGGAAACAGCACAACTCAGCAGGTTTTAGGCGGCGTGCGAGGGTACAAAAAAAAGATTGATGAAACGGATGGCGGGTGTGAAAGCATGAATGCAGGATGCAGCGGAGGTGCTGATGGTTACCATGACAATGAGAGATAGAAAGAGGACGGGGGGGGGAGGTGGAGCCCAGTCAATTCATCACCATTACTTGTGTGTATGTGTAAGTGTGTGAGTGTTTGTGTGCATGACTTCACCTCTATCTGTCTGCCCTTGAAACAGACTATTTCTCTCGTGCATACCTTGCTTGGACACGTATATTTATAAAAAAAAGTAGAGCAGTGCAGTGGAGAATTGGATGTGGAGCAGACTGGTGCAGGTCGTCTACAACAGCATTTTGCAGAAAGAGAGTGAAGATGACAAATATTTCTGTATCAGTCTTGTTTTATTTTCCCAAGCAGCCTGTCACTCTCTCCATTGTTTACAAGACATTATTTTCTACAATGTGCAGACTGAGAATTATATCACAAAACGCCACAAGGCTGCTTGAGATGCTATTGATTAGGTGGTAATAGTTGCAGTGAGGCTTTGCAAATTCGAATGGCCAGATGAGAGTGAGTGCAGATTGGAGTGTGTGTGTGTGTGTGTGTGTGTGTGTGTGTGTGTCTGCATGTTTGTGTGTGTAGGGAGGAATCTTCCACCCACAGGTATTTTTCATTGCTGTCAAGGGGAGAGTGGGGTCATGTTATTGTAACTGGGCACAGAGAGGAGCAGACAGACAGTCTTCATATGAACACTCACCCACGTGAAGGATGACTGCCATTACTTCATACAGATAGCATGCGTGCATGAGTGTATGTGTGCGGTGGGGGAAGCGTGATGGCTTTCAAAGGGGTTGGAGCCATCGTTCAGCGGTAACCATGGTAACAGGACTCCCAGGACCACAGGGAAGAAAAAGAGAGGAGGAGGGAAGGAGGGTGGGGGGAGATGGAGGGAATTATGGGGCGTGAGGTTGGCGTCTGTATCTTATGATAAGCAATGATTGAAATTTGGGGTTCATCAAACCAAAATGGGAACAAATTGGAATCAGTTTTCTTTTTCTGCCAAATCATTGTACATTTAAATTATAGAAGGTCCTCAAGGATTGGTCCAAAAGTGATTCAGAATGAGAAAAATTACACAGAAATCACAATACAGTTTCTCCAAGGCTCACATGTAGATTAGTTTGCAGTTCTTCGCAGCCTTGACTTTCCCAAAACACGTGTTTAAAGCTGCACACTTTCAGAAAAAACAAAAACCTTTTTTACAGCCCCCATAGCTCCCCGTAAGTGAGCTACAAAACTGGATTCTTCAGGCCAAAGAAACCCCTATAAACTTCTTTATTTACCTCATAGGAAACAGGCTTTAATCCTGCACAGCTTTCCTCATGTAGGAAGCGTGCTATATTTTCTGTAAATGCACGTGCGGCCTGTGGAGCAAATTTCCATGCACACTTGCAGGACAGATAACGCATGTGTACGAGTAAGCGCCGAGCTTGCTTTTTCAACACCTGAAGTGTGACATAATGTGAGGTTAACGATCCTCAGCCCGCTGAAAAAGGAACGCCATGCGCCGGAGTAATTTGCATCACCTTTAAATCCCTGTGGTCCGCTGTTGCTTTGAGGCAACTGAAGTAATGCTGTAAATACCCCATGCATGAGCCAGATTGACTGGCACAGCAGTAGCTTAGGCCTAGTGGTTTGAATTAGCAGGAAAGTAAATTCACGTTTAGGTTCATTCTGTTCTTGCCTGCTTTTACTCCTTTTCTTTTCTTGCTTATCTAAACCGACGGTTCAGGTTTACTCCAGCTTTTTAGGCTTTTGCGTCCACAATACTTCCCCTTCTGTCGCTTTCAATTCAGTAAAGAATCTCGATAAGCGCTCACACACACACTCACACACACACGCTCAGTATACACAGCCTCCAACTGCGGCTCTAAATGGAGTCCTTTGTTTTCTTAATTGTCAAATTAAACATGTCACTCTATTTGAATGGGACATACATATGCCAGCTGCCAGCTCATCCAATGGAAAAAGGAGGGGCTTAGTCCTCATTCATTAAAGCCACGAGGCCCCTTCCCCCTTAAACTACTTGAACATGCTTGAAAAATCTCTTTTCTCTCCCACACACACACACAATGTGGGTCCACACACAATGAGGAAAGGACGAGGAAAAGTCAGTGCAATCTTTTGTCTGTCACAGAGTGAGGCTGGATGGACGACCCCCCTCATCTGGTAACAATCACCTCGCAGGCTGCCTCAATATCTTGCTTGTGTGTGAGCATGTGTAGTACTTGTGAACATGTTGATATTAGGCTAAGCGTGTGTGTGTGTGCGAGTGCGCCTATATGTGTTTATGTGTGTGTTTCTAATCCCAGAGTGCCACTAGAAAGCCCCATCCATCCAAGCCGTGTCTGTGAAATATGAGGGAGGAGGGAGGGAGGGAGCAGGCTCTTAAAATGGAAAACTACAACATGGAATAGAGTGGACTCTTTCTTTTTCTTTGTGGCTGATTATTCTTTTATATTTATTTGCCCAGCAGACGTCCAATCACACATTCTCCCTTTTACACATTAGTCTGGCCTTTCTTGCAGCTGCCTCCTTTTCATAGTGGAGTGGATGTGAACCATGTACCGTTGTCCAGGCTGCCCGCAGCTCCACACAATGCACACCTATATTTCACACCCCAGGAACAACTCTCCTGCTTGTTCCTTGATGAATGCTGCAAAGTGTTTTGTAGAGGAAGGATCATTTAGCTTAATTAATGTCCCCCTGCTGCACGGCCCTGAAGACACATAATTAAGGTTCAGGATTCAGGGTTGTCTTTATTGGTTTAAAGAGCAGGGACGTGAGCCTTGGCTTGAAGTCCAATCAGTGGCTCATTTAGTATATCTGTAACAGGCTTCAATGGGAAATATTTTGCAGGGAGTTTGAGGCAGTCAAGTAAAATACATCAGAGAAATTTCACAAAGGGAATTTCTGAATGAGTAACTGGGCTCAATCTGTATCCTTCAGTCAGATTTACATTTATTCTAAAAACAAAACAGCTTCTCCTATTTTTGGAGGAGCGTTTTCTATTTTCTTAACCACCCTTTTTGACATCATCGCTTTTTTTTTTTTGGTCTCTGTCATGGCTCCAATAGTACGCAGCCTGTGTGCTGTGTAATAGAGATTTGACTTGTTCTTCCCTCTGCCATTTCATCACTGTGATTTAGAAGTCTATACTCAGGTCTTCATTTTCACAAGGTCAGGTTTGATAAATAAGACTCCTTTGGCTCAGCTCTCTGATTGGTGCATGTGTGTGTGTGTGTGTGTGTGTGTGAGCTTTGTGTCTCTCTCTTTTGACTTACATCACCGAGGCATGATGTACACCCGGGAGCATTTGGCTGAAATCCTAAATGAGATACACTGCGTTGCCAGGGCAACAGATAAAATTATGCTTGGGTCTCTTTAGTAGGAGTATTGAAAAGAAGACGCCAAACAGAGGCTGGAATCCTGATCCACTTGAATTAGAAAATCTAACTTTTTGAAAATGTGCAACCGGGACAAAAAGAAACACAACAAGAAAAAAAGAAGAGGATAGAGAGATGAAAATGAGATGGACAGGCATGCAGGTGGACTGGCAAACAGCCTCATATTCAGCTACACACGATTTCACGGTCTTTCTGTCTCAATATCGCAGTATACGAGGTTAACGCGATGCTGGTGGTCTGCGCGGAGTTAGCGTGCTGAGTGTTCCATTAATCCTGCTCTGTTGCACATTACACACACACACACGTACACGCACACACACACACACACAAACTGGACATCCAGCAGAGATCTACAGCCAAGATAGAGGAGAGCTGTGGCAATTATACACCTAATAAATCAGTCATTCACTCATTTTTGTGTGTATGCTCTCACTGTGCACTCTCTCTCCTACCCGATCACTGCCGACCTTCTACACACACATTCATACAAATACAGACACACACATGCATGCAGGCTGACAAATGTAGAAGCTCGTATAATCATTTGGAGGTCACCTTGGCTGGGGTGTGCACACATAAAATAAACACGCACACACTTATTTCATGGCCGACAGCTAACTTATGAAGTGACTTAACTATGACACTAAAATTCCACAGTTCAGACTCCTTCGTCTGTCTGGGCTGTCCCCAGCCAGAGACAGACTCCTCTGGATTCCACTGTTGGGTGGACCGATGGAGGAGCAGGTATCTGAGACCTGGATCAGGAGTGTAAACACACTGCCTGGTTTAGCCATCAGTCTCTCCCACTTTTGGAAACCTGCCGTAGAGGAGGGGTGGGGTTCTGCCTGTGTCCTGCACTAAGCCAGGGGTTTGGGCTCAGCTGGGCAAAAACAGGATGGCTGTTGTCAGATGTACTGGAGTTTCTCAGGTGTGAGAAACAAAGGTACATTTACGTCTCAACCCCTGTGACAGAATTACAGCTGACAGATCCATCCTCGAGGCTTAGCCGCAACTTCCACCCAAATTCATATTCATGTTGGACAAACAGAGACATTCTTCGAAGTATGTGAACAGAAGGACGTGGAGACGAACGATTTGACTGACATGTGGGAGTTGCCAACTCAATCCGAATGAGCACAAAGCTTGTCTGTATTGGTTATGACATATCATGGGGGATATAAGATGTCGTGCTGATATCACAGAGATGGAGAGTTTCCTTGACATTTTTCTTTGCATGGAAAACTAAAGTACACCACTTTGTTTTTGGCACCACGAGTTCATCACCTGCAGTGTGCATAAAGCTATGATCTTCCATATAGTCACAAGTACAACTGATTTTACCATTTGGTGCAGTTAGTTGATAGCTTTGTATATGGTTCCCAGTTTTCTTTCTTGGTTTTTGGCTTTGTCTTCAAATAGAGATAAAGATGCAGTTTTCCAAGATGGCGGCACGTTAAAGTGGGCTGTGAGGTGCAAACCCAAAACAAGGCTTATTGCACATGGGCACCCAATGTGAACTAGGTGAAAACATCAACAAACAGGTGAAGCTCTGTTGTAATTACAGCAGTATTCTTACATAACTTTACAGATTGTTTTCAGTTTCCAGCATCTGTATGAGGGACAGACTATTCTCATTCGATTTTAGACCCTTTAATGGGGTCCAAAGTTTTGAGATCTCTTAGTGGGGTATAAAATGTAATGTACCTTAGAGTGTCTGGTCTCTAGTTTGGGAACCACTGCTCGAAGCCTAATGGCACCTGGACGAGACGGAAGTCGGGTTTAGGACTTAGGAGTCAGGGTTGGTTAACCAGCAGACCACAGAGTCAGGACAGAGGTAATGTGAGATGCAGGCTATAGAAGACCTATGGAAACAGAAAGACGTCCGTTTATAGTCCAGCTATAGAGATTTAATCTGCACTATTAAGTTGGCCAGCGGCGTCCCTCCACTGGTCTCTCTCTTATGGGAATTTTCAAAGAGAACTATTACTGTGATTTACTGTGGACAGGTCTCAAATAGTCCACGCTCTCTGCCTCCGTCTCCGGGTCTGGTCTTTTTCCTCTTTTTGCTCTTCTTCACTTTGTCTTTCTCTGCCTCCGTTGCACATACACAAGCACGAGTTCAATAGTGAAACCGCCAAATACAGTGCAGTCTGTGGTGTGTTTATACATGCAGTAAACTTTAGAGTCTGTGTGTACACACATGGGTTTCTGTAGTTTTTCCCTCGGGGGTCTCTGAGGTTAAGGTCAGACTCTCGTGTAACCCTCCCCTCCCTGTTTTTACCTTCAGTGCCGCCTCAATTTTGCCCCAACGTCCTGATCAGTTACAGCTACTATAATCACTTGAGGCTCCCTCCCCTTCCTCCACCCCCCAGGGTTCCCTTCTCACTTCATCTCCTCAAACTGTTTGGTGGATGTAAAGTTGGATGGAGCTGGTTGCCTGCCTAATTTCTGGACCTGGACAGAAGCGTAGCTGAACATTGGCTGCGTTACAACTGTACGGCTGCTGCATATCTACAGTGGCACTAGTTTTGTGATATTTTGCTCTTCTGCTCATTATTTCCACACATGACATCCATTTTTCCACTCATCACATGCTGAATTATAATAATTATCTCTGCACCAGTGGCTTGTTTTGCGGGAAGAATTTTTTTTCCTATTAAGTGAAAAACTAATTTGTGATTTTTGCCATCTCTTCCTCATTTTCTCTTTTTCACTCGCACACTTGGAAACGATCACACGCAGCCACACGAACACTCCCACATGTTCCATCCCACCGTGTTACCGCTCGTGTATTGAATGGTGGGAAAAAGTGAATTATCAACAATGATCTCAGCACTGTAGCGCTGTATTCTCCATATGGCATACAGTTTAAGACTGACCGCCTCTTGGGTGAGTCAGCTGTGAGGAAATTAGTCTAATCGCTGGCCTGAATTTGCAGCAACTAGCTGCTGAAGTGACCAGGAGGACAGGAGAGGGGACGAGGAGGGTCTGATTAGGATTAGAGACGATAGAGAAGCCAGAGTGATTGCAAATTAATATTCTCCTGGTTTCTTTGGTCTTTGTTATACCATTCATGTCAATCTGTTTGCCTGTTGGTCTCATCCTCTCAATCTTCTCTCCCCTCAGGGATAGACTTAGCAGATGAATGTAAATATCCACATGTGTGTGTCTGGTTTATCCATCTCTCTGATTGGGTTAAGGCCTGGGCCTGGGGCAGACGTTGGGGTAGGAGCTGGGTCTGAGGCCGGCTACTCACGCGAGGTGGTGAGTGGGGACCTTAAGCCATCTGTCAGCCCCGTCTCTCCCACATCATGTACAAACAAAGATGCAAGTGAAGGTAACCGAAGCCTTGAGACAAAACTCCTGTTACATAATGTTGCAATTTACAGGCAAAAGTTTGAATCTAGAGATTGATCTATTCCATGGTTTACATACTGATTAGGTTTCATGGCCATAATATCTGTGTAAACTCATTTCGTAGAGAATGTCATGCCTTGATATCAGTGAAATTTTTACTCTCTCAGGTGCCGGATATTGGCTTTCATCTGTCAGCAGCGCGATGAAACATTAGATGCAGCGCACTGAACGCCGCGCTAGTGAATTGCTAAAGGAGAAAAATAAATTAGGCAGAACGGTAGGAAAAAGTAAATAAAAGAAAAATAGGTTCACAACTGTGGATTCGGATACAGGGTCTCACATTCTTTGAGAGGATGAACATATGTTTGTGTTTCTGTGTCCCTGCTGGAGGTCGTCACAGGGTCACGCAGGTTAAGAGGGTTGTTGCAAAGTCCGCGGACTGGGACATGTGGTATGTGAGCTTGGACATGAGCAGTAAAAGGTGCCGTTTAATTAAAGAGAAATCCTGGTTTACTACATCTTGGGTGTTGTGTTGATAGTTAAATTTCTAGCCTATGATTATGTTTTGAAAATAAATTTGGTTCATACTGTTTTATTTTTTTAAGCAATGTCCCCACGTTTACAGAAATAATGACTAAAACTACTTCACTTACTTACCTTCAAATAGTCAAATTTTATTCACCTCATCTTTCTCCGCCCCACTTCCTGCACAGCAGAGGTCAGTTTCCTTTGTCATAAATACAGCCTATCATGTTACTTCTGTCATAAAGTTGGACTCATTCAGGCCCAACTTCCACTCACTCATGCCCAGCTGTCATTCAACACCCACAGTAACCTGAGGTCAGCCCGGCTTCTGCACAATTCATTGCATTTAAAATTACCTGCACTATAGAGATGCAGCAGCACTTACAGCATGTGTATGAGCAGGCGTGTTTGGGTTTGACTTCATTTGGTGTTTATACATTTGCGTAAATCATGCAGAGTCTGAGTGGACAGTTTGTAAGTGAGCGGGAAACAGGAGTAGTTAGAGGTAATCTCTCATGTCAGTGGTTGTTGAAGTTTGAGCTACGTGATGGTTTATATGTAAACAAATTAAACATAATCTCTTCGAGTCGGTTTGTGTGTATTTCTCCCGTGAGGACAGATAAATTGTCTACGACAGAGACAAGTATTATTGATGAGATGGTGAAAATAAAAAACAGTTTTGTCATGTTACCAGGGAACCAGTCTCATGTTGAATTAAAGATCGATGTAAATGTTGAGAACCACTTTGAGGCTCTCTCTCCTGTCTCTCTCGACATACAAACACTGGTGTAGAGTGACTGATCGGGTAGTTAATAACGCTGCCTGGCTCTCTAGCGTCACCCCCCTCCCCCCCACACACACAATCCCTCCTTTATCCCATAAGGTTGTGTTTCATTCTGTCGCGTCAATATTTTATGCCCCTTGCAGCGCCAGTGCTATAACATTTACAGGCCTATTGATCATGTGCCGGTGTGAGAGGCCTGTTTAGGAGACCACCCTCCCAAAACCAGACAGAAGCCATCAAAGCACCAGCTGGATGTTTCTACCATATCTCCACTTGCTGTATGAGCTGACTTATCCAGAGTTCATGTACATCAACATGTGAACAAGGGTTGCTCTAACCTTGGTACGTCAAGTACCAGCATTCATTCCCACCTGTCTTAACTTAACCACTCTGGAAATCATTACCTGGAATTGCCCTTTCTTCAAAGGCTTTTCTGCCTCCTACATTCAGATGACAAGCCAGCTCATTCGGTTTGTGTTGCCTGAGCTGACAGGAGGAAATATAAATTAGATGTTTTCTGTCAGGAAAGTTAAGCATCTTTACTGTGTCGCCCTGAGAGATTGATGGCGCAGAAACAGAGCAGTCTCAACCTGGGCAAGATTGTTTGTTCTAAAATTCCCAATCATCTGAAGAAATCAAAGTTGTGTTACATTTCTGTTTTGTGTGAGCCCCATGCTGATCGTGGGCTCTTTGATTTAAAAGTTTTAAAGCTGTAAAAGATCAGTCCTCAAACAACCTCGGAGTGCCTTTGAATAAATGACTGAGAGAAACCCAAGAATCACACATGCCGTGCGGAGCTGTTGTATATTGTGCTTTGCCTTATCAACTGAGCAATCAAATAATTTTGATGGGGATATGGAGTTCATAAAGAGGGAAGGATGCAGGCAAGCATCAAGTTTGCTTTGTATTAGCTACCATCTCCACTGTTTCTTTGGATAACAAGACCAAGTGGGAATAGGGGCTAGAAAAACAGCTGCATTGATCATGATGGAAACATTCATTCACACAATGTGAAGGGCGTCCATGTTTACTGCTAATAATATTGAAATGCTTGTTTTGTTGTATCTCATCATTTCTAAGATGAGCTTCACCATTAATAAAACATTATTTTACAGACTAGAAAAGCTCACTATAAACAATATTCACACAAACGCCGCCATGCAAACGCTCACACCGACATGTATTAACCTGCTGGTCTCCTTCTGTTCAAGTTATATTTGCGGCGAGCTGTTTGATTAGGGCGGTATGAGTAATCCAGATGTGTCCTCCTGTGAGTTCGCTCCCATAATGAACCAATGAAAGGTCCATTTCGTCTCAGCCTCTGTCTGCAAAGCTTTTCTTCTTTATTATTTTACAGGGCTTTGGTCATGGCTGGTCGAGATTGGTTTTCATACCTAATCCCTGACGCCTCGTACAGTCTGGCTGTCACCGTTGGGCGCTCGGTTATAAGCGTACATTTATACATTCGCTCACACACACACATACACACATAGAGTTTGTGTGTTGCTGAGGGCAGCATTCAGAAATACCATTTAATCCTCATGTTCTGATTGACAGGCTTCTTTTTGTCCTTGTTCATAATGAGGTTTTCCTGATGAATAGAAATGGCAGATCTGTGAAAGTAAAGGAGAACCAAAGAGAAAGACACACAAAGAGAGCATGTTCACTGCAGCTAAATATCGGCTTGCTTGAAACAATTTGAACGCTGTGTGCTGTGTGTGACAGATCTATTTTCTACATGTCTGTCTCTGTGTGAGACAATTTGGGATGTTGATAAGGAATTTAAGCATAGCTCGGATGTGTGAATCAATGCTGTGCAATGTAGAGACTTGGACATTGGAAAAAAGGAGAAAAAAATCATCTCTGTCACCAATCATTTTATGTGTGTAACAGGAGGGATGAGCGGAGGAGGGACGTGTTGAAAATCAGAGTAGAATGATGTGCATGTTTCTCCTGGGGCGATACCGTAAAAAGGTTTAATTGAATCTGTGGAGGAGAGGTGTGAAATGCATGTCAGCAAACTGTGACTGTTGTGTCAGACGAGTATAACCACCAGGCTTATCAATTTAAATCTGGAGATTTTCAAAAAGAAACAAATCACGACCTGCGTGTCTGTGTATTTCTGAGTCTCATGGCGTGAGACGGTGAAAATCCAATTTGGCAACAGACGTGTTGTTCTCTCTCTTTTTTTTTTTTTTTGCAAAGCTACATCCACAGCAGCAGTTTCATTGTCACTGCTGGAAAAACTCAGACAATTACACATAATTAAAAAAAATGAACAAGTTGTTTAACTAGAAATCTCAGGCCTGTCTCATCATTGAAAGTTTGTAATACCTCGGCTGTGTTGTGACAGCTCTGTTCATTTGCAGAATATGCATTTGAGGTTCTTGGGCAGTTTAGCAAGAAAGTCTGTATGAGGGCGTCTGAGTGTGTGGTTTTTTGTTTTGTTTGGTGTCTCCATGTGCTTTCTTGAGTGACTTCTACGACCAGTTTTTGACCATATCATCCTGAGCAGAGCTTCCGTTTTTGGTCCTAACAATAGTGGCAACTTCCTGGTTTATCGCATCATTTCCTGTCTCAGTTCTAATACAGTCTCACACCGCAGTGTCCGGTCCAGGAGACTGGAAATCCACTCCTAACCCAGCAAGTAATCAAGGACGGGGCAAAAGTTGAAGGATCAGTGCAAAGCTGATTTGATTTTATATATGAAATGTGTGATTATACATACTGTAAATCATCTGTTCTGTTTCACCAATAAACTGCAGGAAGACGTGAACTCTTGTCCTCGTTATATTCAGCATATTCAGCTTTAGCGGCATATCTGGTCATCTTACCATAAAATTTAAATGTTACACTTACTGTGAAACAATTTCCCTTGTATCTCGTATTTAAATAGAAAGTAACAACGTGAAGTTGTGCTGTAGTTCAGATATTGAGGTCAACTAAACAGATAAATATGAAGATATGAAGAGGAGCCACCATTGTTTCTTCATCTTTAAAGCTAAATACAGGTAAAGAAACTTCTTTTAGTTGATAGGAGACATATACTTGTCACAGTTGTAACGTGTATCCTGTCCTTACTTATTATATGTGTGTGTTTGTTTGTGTGGGTGGTCCTGGTTGTCCAGAAGAAAGCAATAATCTCCACCTCATAGCAGCTCCCTTCCCTCTCTCTCTCTCATCTATGGTTTTGTTTCAAAGCCCATGTAAGGCAAGCGTTCAGGAATATTCGACAACGACAAAACCGTGGTGCTCTACTTAGCTGTGTTTCATCATTGTTGAACTGAGTCATGCCAGTAAAGCTCGAATCCTCCTGTAAGGTTTGACTTGGAAGTCACCTGATACACCTGGCTCGCAGCCTTGTTTACAGCAGCTGCAGACTGTGATGAAGGCTGCGAGGACTGTGCTGCGGGACGCGGTGCAGGCTGATCAGACCCGGGCAGGCCTAACTAACACACTGCTGACAAGTTAATCTAGTCCCTCTCTTCATGCAGCACTCACTCCCATGCCAGGGGTACGGAGGGAACTGCGCCCAGGGGTAATGACAAGGACTTTTATATTAAACTGGAATGGCTTATAGCTATGATGAATTCACTTTTTTTTCCTCATGCATTTCATTTAGCCTGGGGAGAACCTACCTAATGGAAACATTGTTGTTGTGCCATGCAGCAATGATGCACTGATTGAGTCCAATCTTCCTGGCTCATTTTAGCTCCCGTCATTTGTAATCATAAAGTTTGGCATAACGTAAATGCAGAATTACTTCACTGCATTTCTAACTTTTGGCTTGGCCATGAATGGGCTCATCACAATAAAAAAAAGCAGGTCAAAGGCCTGATACCAAAATGGCTCATACTGTAGCACACAAAATGAAATATAAATTGAATTATCTTTAATTCATCTGTTGCTGTAGTAGAATACAACAGCTTAGTAAGAAAAGGCCCTAAGGCTTTTTTGACTTTAGGAATTACTATGCTGGGTTTAAATTTAAAAATACAACCAGGCCAAAAACAGGATTTTCATTCGGCTGTTGCTATGATTGCAAACAGAAGTTAATATCTACCTACAGCCGTGTGCCAAAGAACAAATCATCATCAAGTCTTGAATTGAGGATGTCATGAGGTGACACTTTATGTGTCCACTGGCACTGATGTACTGACTCATTGTGGGCTCAAGGGTTCTGCTTCAGGAAAAGAGTCTGTGGGAAATTCAGTCACAGTTCAGTTCAGTTGTTCCATTATTCACATTTTTATAACTTTGTTATTAAGACTATCAAGTTGAAATATTTCACCTTGTAATAGAAATCTTAAAATAGATCCATCCATTGTTGTAATTTGCTTAATGCAGGGACTTTAGTATTAGAGATATCAACCCTTCTGTGCACTGTTGTGATGATGATGATGATGATGATGATGATGAGTAACTTAAAGCGAAGTAATCAGCTGCGTCGGTGTATGCGTGTGACCCTACTCAGCCTTTTTTCATCTTTTGTTTTCTGAACCTGACACTGCTCAGTTTGCTGTTCTGGTGAAACACTGTGAGAGGAAGAAAAAAAAAAAAAGCTTTTTAATGATGAAGCCAGGAAGGTGCACTGCAGCTGTTCTGCTGTTGTAAGCCCAAATATGACTTCTCATTACACATTATGCCAGTGGAAAGTTCAGATTTTAGTTTATTGTTTTGCATAAAAAGTCTTCCCATGCAGGTCTGCAGATGTCCACTTTGGAAGTCAGTGTGTGTGATTTTATTTACTCCTACACTGTAGTCTACGTATGTTTGTGTCCTTTGTTCGTATGTTTGCAGGTCTGTGTGTGTGTGTGTGTGTGTGTAGTCACAGGCTGTGTAGCTCTGTGCCAGTATGTGCCACAGTGAGAGCTGGAGATTAGCAGGAGCATCAAAGCAGCGAAGCAGTGGAGCAGTGTTACGGAGCAGTGCCTGAGTTTACTGCCCCCTAGCCTTCTGTCATTGGCCACACCTTGTGGAGAACAAAGGGAGCGGAGGCTGGCACTGACTGGAGTGTGGTGAGAGTGAGGAGGAGGAGAGTGGGAAGCAAAAGACAAAAGAGGAAAAACAAAGATTAGAAACACTGGGGATAAAGAAACCTGGCAGGGATAGGACTGGGAAAGGAATGAAGTCTTTAATGGGGTTTTTCCTGCTTTAAAGTTTTTTTTTTTATTTGGCAGTTCCTTTGTCCATTAGGGCTGGATGATGTCACATGCAAATATTCATATTAGTGTTGGCATCAGCTGCACCAGTTATGTGCTTCATAAAGGTAAATCTAAGACTTTTCACAGCCTTGTTAATGTCTCAGAGGTTCAAGCATAACACCAGTGTCACCATGAGAGTTAAAACAAGGCTTTCAGTCTTTAGCCCTGAGCTATTAACAGCTACAGCAACTGTAATACAGAAGGTGCTGCTAAATGTTTTTCTAACCACCAATTTGTGAAGAAGACATCAAAATTAATGTGAACTATGTGGAAAATACCAAACAAACCGAATATTTCCATCTGTTCATCATTGTTTACAGTGTGTGTGTGTGTGTGTGTGTGTGTAGGGCCTGTGTCTTTTCTCTTTTTGGAACAGAAGGAGTTGGAGTCAATTTCCACTTGTGGTCCATTTACAAACCGCATCACAATCCCATTTCCACTTTTAAAGCTTATTGTAGTTTGGAAAAATAACAGGCTTAAATTCTTATTAAGATTAAATTACACATATGGCCTCAGAAAATAACAAAAGCGCTCTTGCACGTGCTTCTGGGAGGACAATGACATTAAAGAAGACGGTGGTTGTATCCTTTATGTCAGATTTCCTTACAGCTTGGCTTACGTCTCCTCAGTGTGGTGCAGCCGCCGCTGAATGAATGTACAGCGGAGGAAACACAGTGCACCCTCGAAATAAAATAAAAAATCGACCAGAAATATTTTTGGGTTCTCTTCCTTGGTCAAAACCAAAATGAGAGTGGACTGTAGCAAAAAGCATCCTGACACACCCTGTCTGTGAAGTAACAAACAGTAAACTGTGACCAAAACTGAAGACAGGGGAAAAAAAAAAAAAAGCATATTCTGTACAAAAAAATGCAGAAGGATTAACGTAGAGGTGGATCGTGGTCAAATTAGATAAAATAGACCAAAAATTGGAAAAGGAAAAACAAATCATTGGAGCTAAAGAGGCAATTATCCAGGCTTTCTGGGTTTTACTCTCAGCAAAGAATATTGCACACGTTGCCTGTAGAGCTGGAGCCAGTGGGGACAAATAGTCAATAACACAGTCATGAGACAGCAGGAGGAGAGACAGAGGGAGGCCAGGAAGAGGAGATTGAGGTGACAGGGATCGAAATGAAGACTCAAATAAGAGAGGGGGGATGCGATAAGAGGGAAACCGAGGTATAAAAGTGAAGCGTGTTAAAAGGGAAATACCCTGTCAGTGTAAAGACAGGCCAACAAGGGGGAACCAGGGAGAAGTTTTGGTTGGCCCCTGCACACAAGGCGCCATTGTGTGTCTGTAGTTGCTTTCTAACTGGGTTTGACAGGCCCGTTTTTTCTGGCCCCTCTGGGAGCAATGTGTTTGAGATAGAAATTTACAGGGCCGTGTTGTTTCAACATCGTTTGAGCGGCTGCTGTCGTTTCCGTCACTGCAATCGATCTCCTGTTCATGCTTCACTCGTACTGTACGAGGCGGCCTTTTGTCAAGCATAATCTCCACTGAAATGTGCCATTCATGTTATATTTTAAATAGATGCCAAATCACTGCTGTATACGGTGTCAAAAAAGGAGGCGGTGCACAGGCTTGCACAGGCACCCACATGCATGTTTCAGTATGCATATGAGCTTTGTAGTCAAGCCACAGGGGACAAGCAGTGTGCAGAGTCAACACAGCGTAATAAAAGAGGAAACCAATAAGAGTTTAAAGACAACAGGACTGTCTTTTCCTCTCCACCAAGCACCTCATCCCTCTTTTCTTTCTGCTGTTATGTCTTAGCCCACCACCGTCTTCCTTTTGCAGTTGTATCAGTTGTCCCTCTATTATTCTCCCTCGTAAGTGCTGAGCTGAGCTAAATGTGACCCTGGTGAGGGTGAGCTTTG
The DNA here is from genome assembly GCA_900323345.1 of Pseudochromis fuscus. Taxonomy (NCBI): domain Eukaryota; kingdom Metazoa; phylum Chordata; class Actinopteri; family Pseudochromidae; genus Pseudochromis; species Pseudochromis fuscus. The sequence continues at coordinate 111,516 of OOFC01048287.1, forward strand.
CTGGCTAAGGTGCGATACTGCTATCTGAGCTGTGTGTGTGATGGTGGTGGCGGGGGGGTTGAGGGGTGAGAAAAATCATCATCATGTGGATGCCGTTTGGAGGTCAAGTAAATACGTTAAAGGGTAACCAAACAGAGAGGAAGGAAGCATGGGCAGAAGCTGTTCTTGGCAGCAGTGTAGTAAAGTGGGGGTGGGGACAGTGGGGGAGCAGTGGGATGCAAATCTGTCATAGCAGGTGCATGTTGAGAGAAATGGTGATATGTTAAAGGGTGTAGTTACAGAGGAAACGCAGCCCGTGTAAACCTGTTTTTACTTAACACCTCTTTAAAATACTGTTACTGTATCTTTACATCTCCTCCCTTCATCTCACAGTCCGTCCCTGTGTTCCTCCCTTTTTTTTGAAAACCCAAATCTACTCTAACATGGCTTTGATCTTGGTAATAATCTGCACCACCCTCAGTCCACCGCCCCCTCTCATCCCTCTCCCAGGCAGCCTTTGGTGTGACCAGCCATGTGATAGCTGGGACCCCATCATTTCCCATTACTGTGTGGCTTAGTGCATCTTAGTCAGCGCCTCCTACCTCGAACCCCTTGGCTTACTGTGTTGGAGGTCTGTTTACCCCGTGACTTTAAGCTAATCTCCCCTCTAACTCTCAGCTAAACCTTTCAACCTTCATCGCCTGTCCTCGCCTCCTTTTGTGGGCGATGCCAAAATGGACAAGGAGTAAAAATAGTCTTCCCATTTCCTATGCACATCTCAGATAAAACAACTTTAAAATGCTATCCTGTGGTTATCTTTATTATTCTGTTTGACTTCCTGTCTGTCCCCTCTGCTTTGTCTTCCTCACCTCCCTGTTTCAAATCTCCTGAACACCACATTAGTTCAGATCCCACTCTTCCTCCCTTCCTTTGCACCTTTTCCCCACGGACACTAACAGTTTCCAGCACATACTGTACCCGACACTTTCACTGCACATCATCACCTCATCTCTCAGTGTCCACCCATTAGTGTAATCTCTCTTTCATCCCTTTAACTCCTGACTTCTGGTTGCACCGTCTTCTCTCTTTCTATCTCAGGCAGCACAGTGGGTGCATTATGATTAACACAGCAGTATTTCTGGTTCTACTCCAAAATAAAAGTTGTATCTTCTGCTGCTGATCCCTTTCCCCTCTGTTATACACCCTACCAAAGACATTGCATGTTCATCCAACTGTTACTATTTTTTACACTACTTGTGGACTTTGGAAAAATCATTTTCTATCTCTTGTGAGGACAAATTAGCTAAAACCTTCTGCATGAGAGATGAGGTAATCAACACTGTTTTTTTTTTTTTCTACAATGACGTCAGAGACGCTGTGGAAATGATTCAGCGTAGTGAATGAAAGCAGCAGAGATACAAATAACAGGAGAGATGGAGTGTTGAAGATAGAGAAGGCCCCTCAATTAATCAGTCACTGGAGTCTCATTATTTCTTTGTTTGAAGCCAAAGTCTCAAAGTCAATATGGAGACTATTCAGCTTTAAATTAATCTTCATTCCAGCTTATCTCCGCCTCTGTTCAAGCAATTAAGATTTTCAGTTTCCCAACACTCAGATAAAGTAACTGTGTAAGCATTCAACATTCCTCTGAATACCTGTGGTGTGCTTTTATAGTTTTTTATTGGAGACAATGGAGTAATCTGTGGCGCGGGCTCTGTCTGCCCAGTTCATGTCTGCAGTGTTTGTGTTCGAAGCTACTGCTTTGCTGTACCGTGCTTCAAGTTGGTCTTTGTGTTGAGAAGTCATTTCCCAGTGAGCTGACTGATGAAGTGCGGACGTGCAGCTGATTTAAGTCTTCTTTCCACACGTCTGTAGGTGTGCGGCACTAACTCCCTTTTCCCTCCTACCCCCTTTCTTCCCCCATCTCTCTCACAGTCTCTCTGGTTCCCCCGGTCTTTATCCCTGCCTGATTCGCTCCCTGCAGGAGTTGGCTGTATCTCTGACCCCAGGGCTGCATCATGCATAGCCAACCTGTTTTTCTTGGAAATTCCAGTTGGCCGAGTTGGCCGTGGAGGATGGGATGATAATGGTGGGGAAGAGAGAGCACATGTGTGCCTCTTGTATACCTCTGTGCACATGAATGTTTCTTTAATGGATGCTCTACATCACTGACAACCTGGTTTACCAAGTGTGTTTTGGGGTTTTATGAGGCCTCTGGTGCTGGCTTTAATCTGCTGGGTCCCCCCGCTGTTTGGTTGAGCAATCACTGTCTGCAGCAACTGTCTTTTGTTAGTACAGAAATCAGACAGGGACAGAGAAGCAAATGAGAGAGAAAGTAGCCGACCCAAAGGAACAATTAACTTTAATCCGCTCTCGAGAAAACTGAAGGGAGCGGATGAAAAGCACGAGGACAGAAAACAACACAGAAAGACAAAGTTGATTTAAGCAGCTAAAACGTACCTTTAGACAGAACAGTTTATCCCCAGAATAACTTGGCTGCCTCTTCTAAGCGTGGTCAAAAGTTGTGGGGATCAGGCTTTGGTCCTGCACGAACTGTGACTTAACAGGTGCTTTAGGAATCAGGACTGTGTTTCTCACCACTTCCTCATATTCACATCACATGTGCAGAGTCAGGAAATTAATTTAACAAGGATAAGCTTGTTCTTCACCCCCTCAGGCTGAATATGTAATCGCAGTGTCTAATATCCTTCATTCACTCGTACACGTGGAGGCTTCCTGTGTCGGCAGGTCAATAAAGTCACAACTTAGTTATCCTGTGTGTGTGTGTGTGTGTGTGTGTGTGTGTGTGTGTTGAGCAGACGAGAGTTCGGCTCCAGAACCTTCAGCAGAATAAAGTTAATCAATAGACTTCATTAAGATGTAACAGC
>OOFC01048287.1:129540-160443 GCA_900323345.1 Pseudochromis fuscus
TAGATGTTTCCTCTTCCAACACACCTGATTCAAATGATCAGCTCATCATCCAGCTCTGCAGAAGCCTGATAACGATCCTGGTCATTTGAATCAGGTGTGTTGGAAGAGGGACGCATCTAAAACATGCAGGATAGCGACCCTCGAGGACCAGGATTGCCCACCACCGCTCTAGTAGGTTGTATGTAGTTACTTGAAAAATCACATGTTAATCCACTTATATTTTAATACGATTAAATGAGTAAAGCTTATTCATAAAAAATAGGCAAGCGTGCTTTCGTCCAAATATTGAATGCAGCTCTTAGCAAAGTTTTTTTTTTAATTTTCTGTGAGGTCTGCGACTGCCAGAAAATCAATGTAAGCAAAAAAATGGCAATACTGTAAACATGCCTGCTTTGTAATATTAAAAATCAAAGGAAATACAGTAATTTATCTCTGTTTATCTCTTTTTCCTCTGCAGGCGTGATTTCTCTCTCCCGCTCGCTCCACGGCAAAGCCAACACTGTAATCTCCATGGTCATATCGGCCGAGGACGGTGGTGGTCTGACGGCACCCGTCAATGCCAGAGTCAACGTGAGCGTGGTGGGAGGCTCTGTGGCGTCCCCAGTGTTTGAGCAGGCGCAGTATTTTTTCACTGTCTCCGAGGACGTTCTCAGGGGGACTGCAGTGGGAGTCGTCCGTGCTGCTCCTAAGACAGGTGAGGGTGCCCGTCCTCTCTTTTTTTATTTTGTATCTCTATATTTTATCATTTCAGGTCTACTTTTAAAACTCATGCCTCACCAATACTAACTTGTTTTAAGTGACTTACCTGTTTCCATCTTTCTGACAAGTACCAGGACAGAAATGCACTAATGGGCTGAGAGTGCTCGATACCTTAGACGAACACATGTAACAAGAGCGTACACTCCATTAAGAAATCACATCCATCATGCAGCGTGGGCTTTAGTGGGGATCATTTTTGTGCTGCTGCCAGACTTTTATTTTCTCTCACTATTAATGATGGAGAAATGGATTTGGATGGGGCTGTACTTCTGAGTGGGAGTCAGTATGATCAGTGGTGTAGTGGAGAGATGAGCACTCTTCCTGTCTGTGTTACTGTACAAAGCTTTAAGTAAACAAAGACCCTCACCCACTTTGAGTGAATCCAGCCTTTTATAAACACTTTGCTGACAGCCACCACATCCATTTCTCCTTAAGTGTGGTTCTTTTATGTTTTTTTTTTATGTGATAGTTATATTACTTATTTGCTGCTTTTTAATTTCTTTTCTTTTACACAAAATATCGCTTTCTTTGTTTACTGTCTCCTATCATTTTGTAGCCTCAATCTTTTTGACACTGAGATTTTTCTCAACGTCTCTCTGTGTCTTTTACTTTCTCTGTCTTTCATTCAGGTGTCTCTAAGAGTATCTTCTACTCCATCTCTTCTGGAGACCCTGATGGTTACTTTACAGTGGACAGTGCGTCTGGTACCATCCGCACGGCCCTTCCTCTGGACCATGAGACCTGCTCCAGTCTTGACCTGGAGATCCAGGCACGTTCTGGCTCTCCTCCAGCCTATGCTACCAGCCGGGTGCGCATAACCATTTCAGACGTCAACGACAATGCCCCGACCTTCCTCCCCTCCTCATCAGAGTCCCTTCTTTTACCGGAGATCACCAAAATGGGGACTGTTATCTACCGTATTCAGGCCTCAGACAAAGACTCTGGTCATAACGGTCAGCTCAGCTTTGACCTCGTCTCCGCCGGGGCAGCAGGCAGCAGTGGCCAGAGGACGTTTGGTGTTGATCGTGGCAGTGGGGAGGTGCGTCTGATCGGGAGTCTGTCATACGAAACTGTCCCACGCTATGACCTTCAGGTGGTTGCCAAGGATGGAGGAGCACCTCAGCTCAGCTCCACCTTCACCCTTGTGGTCCACATCCAAGCGCAAGATGCACAAGGCCCCAACTTTGACACCCTGACCTATCGCGTGGAGCTGCGGGAAAACACACAACTGAACACACGTTTCCTCCAGGTTCGAGCGCTCAACAGAGAAGCTTCTGGGAATGGTGGAAGCTCCTCCTCCTCCTCCTCATCTTCCTCTTCATCCATTTCCTACCGCCTCAGGCCTGATGGTGATGCTGCCGGGTTTGGCATCATGCCAGATAGTGGTTGGCTGTTTGTTCGGAGCTCTCTGGACCGAGAGGTCAAAGACATGTACCTGTTGACTGTCTTAGCCACGTCAGGGCCAGGAGGGGCAGGGAGGACTGGCAGCGCCGCCGTCAGGGTGACAGTAACCGACGAGAACGACAATTCCCCACGACTCAGCCAGGAGAGGGTGTTTCTGGCTGTCAGAGAGAATCTGCTGGCCGGGACAGGCTTTGGCAGGGTGTCTGCGACGGACAGAGATGCGGGACTCAATGCTCGTCTCACCTACAGGCTGCTGCACGCTGACAGGCACTTTCAGATCAACTCACAAACAGGTGAATCTGAACATCATAATCACAACTCAGCTCTTGTATTTGAATTTAAGAGCAGTAATGATACATTTGAAGCAGTTTGTTGTCATTGTGGAAAACTGAATGAAATGTAGTTACTTTGTAATTGTAATTACTCACCAACTTCCCTTTCCTCCCTTTGTGCTCCTTCAGGTGAGATCAGCACCCGCTTGGCCCTGGACAGAGAGCAGCAATCCAGCTACCAGCTTGTTGTGGTCATACAGGACGGGGGTACGCCTCCTCGCAGCGCCACCGGCACCGCCCACATCACCGTGCTGGATGAAAATGACCATGCCCCCAGCTTTACTCACACCAGGCCCGACAGGGAGCTGCTCCTTCAGGTGAGACTGAAGACAGAGATTAGCCGGATTAGGCTTTGGGAGATAAATATTACGTTTGAGTGAATTTAATTTTCGGTGGTTTCTGCTTGACCTCTGTGCATGTTGGAGTTTCATTACTGGGGTGTAACTTCAACTCACGGAGAGATGCTATCCTAGAAAATTGAATCCCATCGAAGTTTTATAATGACAGCAGCAGAAAGTTTCGTTATCTTGATCCCTAAGTGACTTACCTTATACTGCTTGATTTCTTCAGGAAATATTTGGAAAAAATCTGTAATTTTGTCATTTTTTTAAAGGATGTTTAGTCTAATAAGAAAGGAAATATTGTTGGTGTTAGACAGGTAAACAAAGACAGGGAATAAGGAATGTACTATATGTAAGCATTTTATATTAGAGAAAGACATTAATTAAAGACAATTCTTCATTGTAGGTGATGGAGGGTCTTCCATCTGGGACAGTCTTGGGGACTGTGAGCGCTAAAGACCCAGATGAGGGAGAGAATGGCACCATTTACTACTCTTTATCAGGTGGGTGTCCAAAATCAATTTCCAGCTACGTATTTATAGATTGATCTTCCTACAGCCATCATGAACCATCCATTGATAATACTGGTTTCAACTGTTTTTACTTGATGCTCTTATTCTAACCTTGATCTCCACTGCCTCCTCTGAAGGCTCCAGAGCAGAGCGTTTCTCCCTCAACTCCAACAGTGGCGAGCTCCGAACCGCCTCCCCGCTGAGATGGGCGGAGCGAGCCGAGTACACCTTCACTGTGACGGCTGCTGACCACGGCACACCAGGCCTCAGCTCCACCTGCCAGCTACGGATACAGGTAAATACATCATCTACAGATAATCTCTACATTTTTACATCCTGATCCATGTCTCTACAAACTCTTTCTTAGGCACTGTGCGATCGGAAACAAAGACCAGTCTTGTGCCCGAACCTAAAACTGTCACATGGACACATTACCTCAGTCCTTTTGAATTACTTGCTGTGAGTAATTTCCTCAGACTGTGCACAAAGGGAACAGTATAACTGTCAAAGGAACTGGAAAAGGAAGTAAATATGAGTAGGAGTGAAACTGAGCCTGTGCCTTTATAAACAAAAGCATCTAGCCCATCTATAGTGTGTTTCCTGAGCCAAAGGTCAGCAAGGTAACCAAAATCCATGGTGAGAAACCCTGAGCTGCAGGAGGGTGCTGGTTTGGACTGAGCTAATGCTGTGAACTTTCTGAAGGAAGGTCAATCCCACATATCAGCATACAATATCAGGAATTCAACAGAAGAAGAAGAAGGGGAAAAAAAACGCCATTGAGGCATTTAGCCAGAGAAGGGTGGTGGGTTGCTTTGACTGTGGATCTTTGAGCTGTGTTTTTGTGTGATGTGATTTCAGAAAGGAAAAGGATGCTAATTACAGTGGGAGTGCTCGCTTTAGATTTCGCCCGCACGCCGCTTGTGTGACACTGAGATTAGACAGAGGGGAAACAGGCACCTTGGAATCAAATGCTCCCAGATGAGATTTGATGAGAGCCAGCTGCATCAAATCACTCAGAGAGGAAGGGAATACACCACTATACAGTAGCAGGCGGCGATACATATACGCACACAGCAACACTCGCTGTAATGGCACGTTCAAATGCTTGCATGAGGTAACATTTCCACATAATGATTTTGAGATAACATTTCACATAGCTGTGGGTAAAGTCAGACACAGGGATACTGTTGTACACCACAGGTACTACAGTAAAACATGATAGCCAGCTTGTATAGGAAAAAGGCATGGGGGAGGGTGGAGAGTGTGTTACTGTTCTGATGTTTTTCAGCAAATTACTTTTCAAAATATGTTCTCCATGTGTGACAATGTGTAACGACTTCCACCTCGGACAGACCACAGGCTTCAGGTTAATCTGTTCAGTAACAGGTGCAGTTTAGTTGTACATACGGGTCTTTGTTTGATTATCTTATTATCTTCAAGGTTTATCCTTTATCATTTGAGTTCAATAAAGAGGGCAGAAAAATTGAATTCTTTGCAGCTGATCTTTGTAACAAAAGTGAGGAATGATGTGTATATGGATTTTGTTTTATAAAGAAACCAGAGCTTGTTAAAATCTGCTTATGATTGCTGTCTTTAGAGCTCTTTGATCTGTCCCAGAGCAGTACCGAAACCCGGAGGCGGTTCAAAGTGTCAAAGCCCCTCTGGCATGTATTTGTTTCCCGTTAGACCTGACTGTGGCTTATGGAGGCTGCTTATTGCTCTGCATCATTTGAACTGGAACGTTTACAGTATTCCCCGCTATCACACCCCTCGTTATTTTGTCACAGGTCAGAGACCCCGACTCTCATGTCGAAGCCAGAATGCCGCAGTGTTGAGATATTTACTGGAAGGATTGCACATAATGTCTTCATGCACAATGAGAATGCCTGTGAGGGTTATTATAGTAATAACAACAAAACAGAAACAGACTACAGCCCAAGGCTATGTTTAGGGATGGGTTGGGGTGGGAGAAATTTTACTGCACTGTCTGCAGAATATCAACAGATCCAGTAACATGGAAAGCACAAAGCACTTTCCTTGACACTTTCCCTCCCTGCTTTATGGAAATAATACATTAAAATGTTTTCAATTTGTTTCACTGTGTTTTGGGGATGATCCACGGATAATTAAAGAAAAGAATTTCCAAAGTTTTTGTGATCTGAATCACTACCATTAGATGAAGAAAGTTATCATGGATGCCCATAATTTTGACCTATAATATCCCTTTTTTCAGGTTCTCAGCTCCTCCAGGTCCAGCCCCAAGCCCAACATCCTGTCCATGACTCTGAACACAGTTGAAGGCACTGCTCCGGGCTCCATCATCGGCTCAGTCCGCCCACCTGACCAGCATGAATCTGCTGTGCTGGAAGGCCAGGTGACCTACCTGGTAGTGGGAGGGACAGATCGGGATGGGACTTTTATGGTCGACCGTTTAAAGGGCGATGTGTACCTGGTACGCGAGCTGGACTACGAGAAAGGGTCGAGGTACACATTGCACATTGAGGTGTCGGACTTCTCCCAGGCATTTCCCAGCAGCCACCTGGTGAAACTGGACATCAACGTGCAGGACAGCAATGACCACGCCCCTCAGTTCACAGAAGACCCTGTTACCATAGTGATCCCCGAGAACATAGAGCCAGGGACGTCCATATATACCTTCCAGGCTGTGGATCAGGTGGGAAAGTTATTCTCTGTGTTGCAGTGTTGACTAGTGACTAAACATTTTCATTGTATAAATTAATATAAATATGAGTGATATTAGGTAACTTTTGTATTTTCAACAATACAATGAGGAAATACTTAATAATACATTCCTTGTGCATTGATTAAGTAAATAATTTATTATCACCGCAAATGCAAATCATCAACATTTTCAGCAGCTGTCTAATTGATTTCATCTCTTTTCAATAGGATGGCAGTGGACCCAACAGTGAGCTGCATTACTCCATCGAGCACTACTGGCCCGACACACCTGACCTCCTGACCCTTGACCCCTCCAGCGGAGTCCTGACCCTGGGTCACAAGTTAGATCGTGAATCCACACCCTCCCTCTTCCTTGTGGTGCGAGCCACAGACCAGGCAGTGGATCCCTCTCAGAGGCGCTGGGGTTCGGTCACTGCTCGAGTGTTTGTGACGGACGAAAATGACAACGCTCCGGTCTTCAGCTCTCCGTCTGCTGTCAGCGTCATGGAGGATCAGCCTGTGGGGTGAGTGTCGGGTCATGTCAGAGGAAGAACTTTTAAAATATTTACTTGAAAATTGCAGTGGCAATAGAAAGTGGCTGATGTTTTTTTTAATATTATGTGTTTATGTCTTTATGTGTAGGTTTGTGATTTTGTACGTGATGGCTCGGGATGAAGATGAAGGAGAAAATGGCAGAGTGTCATACAGAATCCAGGCAGGCAACAGTGCGGGCCGCTTCAGTCTCAACCCAAACACTGGTGAGCTGATTTTAAGGTGGAGACATACCATCTAAAAATATCTGAATGTTGAAATGATATATCAGGAGACAAGGAAATCCCCATAAATATCCAGTTTACACTCCATCAAGGGATAATCAGAGTAAAAAAAATTCACCACATAATTTCTTGTGTTTTAAATCCTGCTCTGAATGATTTAACACAGCAGAACCAGAATGTGGCTTTTTTTTCTGTGGGATTTTATGATTGATAGATAATCAGCATCCCACCCATGAAAGCCGCCTGAATGACCAACATTTTCCAGAAGATCATAATTGCACATTGAAGTGCTGTGTCTACAGGGTCTCAACTGTTTAAACACCCGTAACCCTCACAACCGTCTTTTCTAGAGAATCTTTCAATGCCTTAGAGCAATATTTCACTTGAAAAATGCTTTGGTGCTCTTTTCTTGACGGATGTGTTCATGGGAACCGATCTTTATTTGGGCTGGGGATGTGGGCAGCCCTTGATATCTTATATATGTTCATGTGTAATCTCTTCATCACTGGAGCTGGGCGGTGTAGGCGGTGCTCAGCTCTGGCTGGGATGGGATTAAGAACCATAAGACAGACACTTAATGCAGCTTCCAGATGGAAGAAAGTCTTTACGTCATTACTGCCAAGTGTCCGGTGCATTAACACGGGTTGATTTCGCTTCTGGTTTGTTTCTCAGACCGTGTGGTGTTAAGCTTGTGGTTAATAATAGCTGTAATAGCAGATTAGCATGTATTGCGAAGACATTTACCAAACTGTCTGGCTAATGTGGGGGGTATCATTAGACTGATTACTGCTTATAAATTTTATGTCCCCTCTGCCAACTTTCTGTTATTTCACATTACTGTTGCTTTACTGCGAGTTTTATGAACCACATGAAAGCTAATGTTTTCCTACGAGTCTGTTCATTTATTCTTAAGTAGCTTCAAAACTGGCTTTGCATTTTCATTCATTGCCTGCTGTAATTTATATCTGCTTGTTTGGAGCAATACTCAAATCCTACAAACTGTTTTTATGGCCGCCGGACTGCAAATAAAAAATTCTGACAGTCTTGTGCTTTATATTATTGTTCTGTAATTCACTATGGCAGTATTTATGATGATAAAGAGTAACGGCACCTTTGTCATATGGTTGACTCTGTATCAGTACCATTAAATTAGCTGAAGATGACTAGGAAAAAAGTTTAGCATCTGTCTGCTTTTAGCTGGAACAGAGGTGCAGACTCAAAACAGTCAAAGACGTTTGTTTGGCATCCTTTGGCATTTATAAATTACAAACGTCTCTAAGGCACTGCATGCCAGCTAAACTTGTACACCGCTGCACACAGACACACACATTTCATATTTCCTCCCACTCTGGCTGACCCTCCTTGTAGTCGGGGTGATGACAGGGCTGTGGGATACAGACGTAAAAGGTAGGAAAGAAACTAAAGACAGAGTCTGTGCGGTCGAGGTCTGATTCATAGACTCTATCGGAACCAACATGATTTACATAAAATGCACATATACTACTTAATGCTTTACAGATTTAAAGGCCAACAGATACTGTTGTGTTGTACAGAAAAAAGGAAAAAAAACAATTACTTAACCCAAGGTCATGGGTTGATTTGTTTTGGCTGCTATATAGTTCAACACAGTAGTAGGGCTCCTGTGTGTGTGTGTGTGTTTCCCTGTGTGCCTGCTTTGCAATAATCATACATGTTAACTGATACAGCGCTGCAGCACAGATCCACCATTTAAATGCATGTTCCATAATTGAATAACTGGTAGAAAGTGGCTGTGGTCTCACTGTGGAAAATCTCATAAAGCAACACTGTAGAGGTTTTTGTTTTTACTAGTCCTCTAGGCAAACAAATAATGCCTCTCTCAGGTACAGAAAATTAGAAAAATAATCGAAACACTTAGACACAAAAATAGAACGACACACAGTTAAAGGCCAAACAAATCTCAATCAGAATCACGGTTTTAAGTAACCTGAGAAAGAAAAAGTTGTTGCTCACTGAATTTTTCTCTCTCCCAGGATCTCTCTCCATCCTTAAAGCCCTGGACCGGGAAGAGCAAGAAGTCTTCAATCTGACAATTGTGGCAGAGGATCATGGGATACCTCAGCTGTCCACCTCTCAGGTGCTGTGTGTGCAGGTGATCGATGTAAATGATGAAGCTCCGGTGTTTCAACGAGCAGAGTTTGAGACCCAGGTGATGGAAAACCAAGGACCAGGGACCACAGTGTTGACAGTAACTGCCACTGATCGGGATCAAGGTTGGTGTCGATGTTTTTATTTCAATATATGAATAATAACTACAGGTAGTGAGCAGGAAATGGGAATAAAGTGTTGGAGTCAAGATATGAAAGCATAAATAGAAGAAAGATTGTAAAGTAGTATAAGTAAAAATATTAACTTGAAGTAAACAATAGAGAGACATAAATCAGTTTGAGGAACCAACTCTCATTAAACCAACTACAACCACATGCTAATGAAAATGTGTGGTTGCAGTAATCATTCAGACCCTTATATTTCTGTCTGCAACCAGCACAATGCAGCTTTGGATTAATAAATATCACGGCCTAATTACATTTAATACAGTCTCATTGCTTTAGTGATAGTTTCCTCCTGTTTATATTTTCTGTCTGTCTTGTCTTTTAATGAAGGTTCTAATGGCCAGATAACATATGGAGGTGTGACTGAGGAAGGCTTCATCATCAACCCAGTTACAGGAACCATCACCACCACAAAGGAACTGGACACAGAGCAGCAGGATCACTACACACTCACTGGTACAAGAAAAGGACATGTTAAATACTAAAACTCACACCTGAAGTGCTTCATTTTAAATGTTTATTGGGGATTATAAGCTTAACACTTGCCATCTCTCACCAGTATATGCCAGGGATGGGGGGCTGCCTCCTAACTTTGCCAAGGCTGTAGTCCGTGTCGAGGTGCAAGATGTGAATGACAACGCTCCGGTCTTTGCAAAGCCATGGTACGGACTCGAGGTGCCGGAAAACCAGGCCCCTGTGGAACTTTGCTTCCTCAAGGCCACAGACCCTGATTCAGGTCCTGGTGGAGAGCTGGACTACAGAATCACTGGTAAGAACAAGCATAGTGGTCCAAGTATTTTATTAGACTGGATGAAGAGTGATTACGTTCACAGTTACTGTAATTGCTGTTTTGGGTTGTGTCTATCCTTGGAGAAACACTAAATTTTTATCTTTTTTGTTGTTTTTTAGACTGGAAACGGTCCCATTTACATTTAGATTGTTTTGACATTACTGCAGTTGGCACCGGGAAACATTTTTGTTGATCTCTGAGGGTGGATTGATAGTGAACAAGATTTCACCTTAGAGAGTAATGAGCTACATAAAGTATTTGGACTAATGTAGCACATTGCTTTTGGCTTTTCTTGTTTTACACCTAGTTTGCAAAAAATGCTTGAATTTGAAAGATTTCTTTTTCCCACCCACTCTCTAGCGGGGGACTCTGATGGAGATTTCCAGCTCGACGCCGGCACAGGAGCCCTGTCTACCTCACGTGGGCTTGATAGGGAGCAACGGGCAGAATACACTCTGGAGGTGGTGGCCACAGACCGAGGCAGCCCTGCTCTCAGCGCCACTGTCACAGTGGAAGTCAGAGTGTTGGACGTCAATGACAATAGCCCCATCTTCAGCAAAAGCAGCTACTTGGTGGAAGTGTCAGAGGATGCTGCAGAGGGAACCCAAGTCCTTCAGGTAAGTAGAAATGAAAATTTAAATGATGTAAAGATGCATCCTTTTTTCCCCAAATGTCTCACTGAGGTATATATATTTTTCCCTGTTTTTGTCATTTTCCAGGTGTCAGCAAAAGACGCTGATGAGGACCTGAATGGGAGGGTTCTGTATTTCCTCAGCCGAGAGGCACATGGAGCGTTCACTGTGGATGAAAACACTGGTCGTATCACCACATCAGCTCCTCTGGATCGAGAAAAATGGGCGTCATACAGTTTCCAGGTTTTTGCTGTTGACCTTTCTCCTGCTGCACCCAGGAACACCTCTGCCCAGGTAAATGAAGGGTGTTGAAGAGACTGAGTTTTAAACAAACACCTTGAATTTATGACTCACTGTTTTATTTAGTTTGATGCTCATAATTTTAGCAGTATTTATTCTCTTACCCTTATTTTTTCTCTTCTGCCTTGTAGGTGACAGTCACCATCCTTGATGTCAACGACAACACTCCCTTCTTCATCCAAGACCCGTTGATCATTGAAGTCTCCAGCAAGCGTTCCCAGCGAGTTTTAGCCACCATGAAGGCTGAGGACAAAGACTTTGGAGCCAATGGTTCAGTATTTTACCGTTTCGCCACCCCAGTGAAGGGCTTCAGTATCAACTCCCTGACTGGGGAGATCCAGGCCACTGAGCCACTGGGAGACCTGACCCAGGCTCAGAGGACCTTAATAGTGGAGGCCATGGACCAAGGCAGCCCAGCTCAGTCTGCTCAGGGAGTGGTGGTGATTTATGTTAAGGAGGTGGAATACAGCGGCATCCGTTTCTCTAGGAATGCCAGAGACGTCAGCATACAGGAGAACGCTGCAAAAGGTTAGACAGAGTATTAGGAGTTAGAAGAAGTGCATCACATATTTTGTTCTTGTGTATACTTAATCACTTTCACTGCTGTGACAACTAAGGAATATTTTCTTTGGTCTACCTCAAAAATTCAGGCACAACTGTTGCTCAGGCTCAGGCTCAACATCCAGATGGTACACGTAGGCATATCAGCTACAGCCTCTTCAGCGGGAACAAAAAGCAGGCCTTCAGTATCACCTCTTCCACAGGTGAAACTCGATTTTAAAAGCAGCATGTTTCATAACTTGTCAAATCAGATTGTTTATGACTTGTGGACTTAAAAATTAAATCATTTCATCTGCATGTCCTTCAGGTGAAATCCGGGTGCAGAGCTCTAATGGACTCGACTTTGAAGACACACCGAGACTCCGTCTAGTTGTGAAGGCTGAGACCGTGTCCTCCACATCTTTTATGGCCATTAACTTGATCCTACAGGACGTCAATGACAACCTTCCTCGCTTCCAGCTTCAGAATTATGTGGCCTACATGAAAGAAGCACAAGGATATGAAATGCCAATCATACAGGTGCCTATGAATTTAAAAAACTACAGAATAATGTTATCAATTATGGAGGTTCTGTGTGTATTGGAGTTCTGCTAAGCGTAAAAATACATTTTTTTCATCCTCCCTTTTTCTTCCCTTTCCGACTTCTTCTCCCAGGTGGTCGCTGAGGATGTGGATCAGGGCCAAAATGGTCAGGTGACGTACTCCATCCAATCATCAAGCATGAGTGGCCTCTTTAAGATCGACCCGGTGACAGGAAGCATCACCACAGCAGCCATCATGGACCGAGAGATCTTTACACAGACCAAGTGAGGACAAATCTGTGGTTAAATAAACTTCCCACAAACCTATTCTATACGCATATTTTGAGGATGGATATATATTTTACATGTGATAATTGCTGCAAGGAGGTGTGCAGAAAAAGTCCAGTATGCTTACACACACAGGTAAACATGGAGGGAAGGGAAAAATTAGACCTTGCACATCATAAATTATATTCTCTCAGCAGGATTGTGTTTGGATAGCTGGTAAGGAAACTGACACAGTCTGTTGAAGACATAAGTATCAGAGCCAAACAATATGCCAGATGTCTCAAAGCTGCATATTCAAACTATAAAACAACTCTGATGCACTGAAACATTTTAATTTCAGGTTTTTGTGATTTGCTTTTATAAGAACGTGGGAATTTGTAACCAAATATGAAAACATTGTCGATACACAGAATTTTATGTTCTCTTTGTATGATCTATGGTTACAACATAAAAAGGTTCTTTACTTCTTTTTCTGCCCACCCACAGGTTAGTGGTTACAGCAACTGATAGAGGAAGTCCTCGACTGGCTGGTTCTGCCACACTGACAGTGATCATCGTTGACCAGAATGACAACAGTCCCACAATTCCCTTGCCCCAGGAAATCCGCATCCCAGAGAGTAAGTATTTTAATTCAAAGAAATTGCTGATCTTACTGGTTATGTGTCTAACATATAACAACACAGTACATTTACAAAACACATACTGCGTGTTGCTGTGCAATATGAAATGTTGAATGAAACTAACAAGTATATGTTCAATTTCTTTCTCTGTCAGATACTTTGATAGGCACTGAGATCACTCTTGTGACCGGTAACGACGTCGACTCCAGTCCTGCCCTCTCATACTCCTTGCAGCTAGATCCGACTTCATTAGGCAAGTTTGGGATTCACCGTTACAGTGGAGGCGTGTCTCTCACTGCCCCTCTGGACTTCGAGGAGAAGACGTGGTACACCCTGACTGTCAGAGCCACAGACAGCCAGCACCAAACTGAGGCTAACATTACCATATTGGTGGAGGATATTAATGACAATGCACCTGCATTCACCCAGGATCTCTATCAGGTAGGACGCCAATCCACAAAGTCAAGACGATGTTCTTTTTTGTGCATGAACTTTAATTTATTTTTTTGTTTTCATATTCATTCTTATCCCTAGTATTTGTTTTGTTTGTGTACTTTTTTGTCATGTATATATAATTGTAGTATATTTATTGCATACACGAGGAAATGCGTGAATTGGTGCCCCTAAACTTCTATGGTGTTGACACCCTGTAATGTTTGATAGCAAAATACACAAACTGTTTCTCAGGCTACTTTAAAACTGCACTGGTGGACATGTCACACACTGTAAAAAAAAAACACATGCACATTCCCAACTTGCACAAAGTGTGGGTGATAAAAGTTAACTGCCTAATATTGACTGGGGAAAGGTTGTAGAGATGAGCCTATATAATATTTACTACTGTGTCTCAGGAAATGACTTCAACGTTAGCACGCACTCAGGAAAAACAGGAACTACGTAATAAAAATTTTCCCATCTGTGGGTGTGATGCCTGTTGACCTCTTCAACATAAGTTCAGGAATTTTAGTGCGGTATTTATGCGACCGTTTGACGGCTTATTTGCTTCTTTTGCCCTGTTGCTGAAATGTTGTTGATGTTTTTGCCCTCCAGATTACTCTGCTTGAGCACACACCACCAGGAAGTGCAGTCATCACAGTAACAGCAACTGACAGGGACTCTGGAGATAACGGACGGATCACCTACAGAGTAATGTCATCAACGCAGGAGGGTTTCTACATTGACCCCAGCAACGGTATATAACCTTCGCTTCTTCCTGATATAGTTTAGCTCACTGCATCCATTTCCTGTTTTAATTAAAAGTAAGATTTATTAGATTTTTAAAGTACAGTGACTGAATCAATCTCATTGCCTTCCAGGAACCCTGTTTATCAATCACAGAGCTGAGTTTGACCCTGAACGTCCGTCAGTCAGTGTTGTCATCGAAGCTCGTGATGGCGGCTCGCCTTCACTCTCCTCTCTTACAACGGTCCAGGTTCAAATCTCCGACGTCAATGACAATGCTCCCGTGTTTCACCAATCAGAGTACAGGTCAGTTTATGTTTATTAAATGTCATCTGGTGTAACCTCATCAGTTGTCCTAACATACTGTTCTGTTCACAGGGCTACAGTTTCTGAGGACACCATCCCAGGATCAACGGTTCTGACTTTTGAGGCCTTCGACAGCGACCTTTCTCGAGAAAACTGCGGCTTTGACTTTGCTATCGCCAATGGGAATGAGGGAAATGCGTTTCAAATCGAAAGCAGCGTTCGGTTCCTGGAGGGACGGGGCTTTCAAACAGTCGGGACTCTGCTGCTGGCTGAGGGGCTTGACTTTGAGACCAAGCCACTTTACAACCTCACTGTAGTGGTGTCAGACCGTGGTGTGCCCCAGAGGAGCTCCAGTGTTGCTGCAGTGATAACCATTGGTGATGTAAATGATAACCCTCCAGTATTCAGCAGAGCAGAATATATCGTGTCACTGAGTGAGGGAGCTGCCTCTGGGACTGAGATCATTCGACTGACTGCTACAGGTGCGCAGATATCTTCAGTTTTTATTCAGTTATCTGCAGATTTCTACCTCTTTACTACTGTTTCCTCTTTAGGTTTCCTCTCAGTTTATCATTTTTTCTCTGCTTTTTTTAACAGACCCAGATTCAACTCCAAATGCTGAAGTCCAATACACTATCAGCTCTGGTAATGAGGTGAACTTATTTACTATGGACCAGTGGACCGGAGCCTTGCGACTTCAGCGAGCGCTTGATCGTGAGCACCAGTCCACGCATATTGTCATTATTCAAGCAACAGACGGGCAAGGCCACTTTGCGCTAGCTCCGGTCATCGTTGAAGTCAAAGATGTGAATGACAATCATCCGTTCTTCCCTGTGGAAGTCCTGACATCCAGCATCAGAGAAAACCAACCAGCAAACTCTGCTGTGACCGTTCTGCATGCCATAGACCACGACACAGGTGTTTTTGGCCAGCTGAAGTATTACATGGTGGAGCGGTCAGGAGCAGGAAAAGACAGCTTTGCCGTGGACCAGAATTCGGGAGAAATCCGAAGCAAAATCCCATTTGACTTTGAGAAAGTCAACGCCTTTAATTTTGTAGCAGTGGCAGTAGATTCAGGCAACCATTCAGCCACTGTGACTGTGCAGGTGTTTGTCACAGGTGAGGATGAGTATGACCCACTATTCACATCCTCAGATTTTTCCTTTGAAGTCCCAGAGGGTGCCAAAAAAGGCCAGAGCATCGGTCAGGTCCAAGCAAATGATGAGGATGGAGGGGTGGACGGTATTGTTCTCTATTCTCTTACCTCCAGCTCTCCGTATTTTGATGTAAATAAAACTACTGGGGTGATTTTTCTCAAGTTGGACAGTTCAGGCAGCAGTAGTAGCAGTGGGTCAGGTCGGACTAAACGAGAAACCAGAATGATGACCATGGATGTGAAAGCTCACAGTCCTCTAGATACATCTCGCACTACTACAGCCCAGGTCTCCATTGATGTCACCAACACCAACTTTGGCCTGGCTGCTGACGTCAACATCCTGCTTATTAGCATAATTGCTGTGTCTCTTGGATTTATCATATTGCTTGTAGTCATGGCTGTGGTGGTGTTCCTGGTCAAGTCACGCAGGAGGAAGAAAGGCCAAGACGCAGGAAACAGAGCTGTAGCCTCAGGAACTGCCTTACAGAAACTGGACGACTGCAACTCAGGACCAGGAGGAGAAAGGATCTACCACCAGACCTTGCCAGGCTATGCTGGAGATCAGGGTGGGGCTGGTGGTGGTCCCTACACTAGAGGAGGTTCTTTGGATCCTTCTCACTCCAGTGGAAGAGGATCAGCAGAGGCAGCGGAGGATGATGAGATCAGGATGATAAACGAGTACCCCCGCGTCGCCTCCATCACCTCGTCCATGCAGGAACACATCTCGGCAAGAGGACCAGACTCTGGCATCCAGCAGGACGCCGACCAACTGTCTGATATCTCCTGTGAGCCTGCAGCACTGGAGGGTAGCACTTGGTTCAAAGGAAAGAAACTAGGAGGCAGTCTCAGTGGAACCTTGCTCTCTGGCCAGCTCCCAGTCTATAGGGATGAGGGAGGTGGTTACCTGGGAGTAGGCCGCGGTCTCAACATTTCCCTCCCCAAGGATTACGCTTTCCCTGAGGATGGTAAACCTTCAGTGGATGGTTCCCTCACAGCTATTGTTGCCAGTGATGAGGAGCTTCGTGGAAGCTATAATTGGGATTACCTACTCAACTGGTGCCCCCAGTTCCAACCTCTCGCTAATGTCTTCACAGAGATTGCTAGGCTAAAAGATGAAACTGCACAGCAGAGTCAGAACCCTCGTCAACCCTTCCAACCCAAGCCCAAAATGGACCCTAAACCTAGAATTGACCCTCCACCACTCATTACATCAGTGGCCCACCCAGGGGCCATGTCAGTACCTCCCAAAGTCCCTGTGATTGGGCGGACATTCCCCCACTTGGCCTCACTCCGCAGGTCCCCTATCAGTCATGAAGGATCCATTTCCTCAGCAGCAATGTCCCCAAGCTTCTCACCTTCTCTGTCCCCTTTGGCAGCTCGGTCTCCAGCTGTTTCTCCGTTTGGAGTCACCCAAGGGCCCTCAGCATCCATGATCAGCACCAGGGAGCCCTCACTGGACCAGAGTCCTGATCACGAGATGAGAATATGAAAAATTACAAACGTTTGTAAGGAGGGACTTTAAGACAGACAACGTGACAGATAGCACACAATAGACCATCCTTTTGCATGGAACATAAAAACGCAAGCAGTGGTGTCAGTTGTCCTGTTTGAAATTTTTCATTGCAAGAATGAAGTTTTCACAAATGCCCAGATGGAGGCGTTTGTTTCGATTGTTTGAACATGTGATTTTGGGTGATAAACACATGAAGAAAAAAATAAACTCAACCGTCTCCTGGCAGAACATTTGAATAAGTACTTCTGGTGGTCGGCAACAATGCAGGATCACACAAAAGTGGAATATGTGCCTGGTTTGGAAGGAGCAGCCCACCCTGTCGTTGTCACAGTGACGCAGGTCTCCATGAACTGATCGGGGCTAAGAGGCAAAGTGGCCTCTCCGTGGGAATGTACCATGCCCTGCAGTCAGAGATCCCTTAGTGTGTAGATACATAAATGTGTAGTTTTGATGTTACCTCGCTGGCTGGCCAGAGAGCGAAGGACCGTGTCCCTCTCTTTGTGTCTGTGGACATTTTTACACTCCAGTATTAAACTCATCTAGTGGCTGCTTTTGAAATGGCCTCTGGACATGTCTGTGAATCCCATGGACAGATAAACAGTGCGGATTCACAAAGACATTGATTCACTGAATTTGCCAATGCATCACACAACGGAAGAGCAACGAAGATTATTGTTTTTCTCACCAATTCAAATGACAGTTCTTTTGATTTTACTTTTATTTTTATATTTTTATATGAATTTATGATTTCAGATTCATTATTCCACTTGGAGAGGTTATTGTTTCTGTGTATTTGCATATATGTATATTTGTATGTATGCAGGTTACTCTATGTACTGTATGTGTCTCCTAGATTTTTAGAGACTCTCGTGACAGTTCTGGTGTGAGTGAGAGGGAGACGTTTGTGTTTTTACCATTATTTATATGAAAAGAGTACTTTGTGCCACGATTTGACAAGAGGAAACCAAGCACAGTTCACTCTATGCTGTGCTGTTACCTTAAGATTTTTTTTTTTTTTGTCAAATAGTTGATCATCCCAGATCCAAAACAGCAACTGTATGAAAACATATGATCAATCTAAATGCCCATTTCTCCAGCCATTCGGCACTCTGTTGTTCTTCTGCACAACAGCACATTCCCTTTGTTATTCAGGGACGACTCAATTTGCTGATCACCTCTGTGTCTTTGAAATAAAGTGCTTCCTAGAGTCAGTTACATCAGTCATGACCTTAAACGCATTTTACTGTGAAGTTGTTCATCTCAGCACAATGGGAATAACATGCAATAACCAGGCTGAGATTCTCATAAGAAAGTGGCACAACTTGGAGAAATGTAGCGGACGGGCCACAGCAGTGGGAACCAAACTGCCTGAACGCATGAGCTTTGACGAATGTACAAAGATTTTGCAATTGGTGCAGAATTTATGTTTCATGTTAACTCTCAGTTCGGTGCATTTTATTTCTGTGATTCATACATCAGGATTGTCAGTGACATGATGAGGTGTTTTCAGGCTCCATATGTTTAACTCATCTGCACGTTCTCTCTTTTCTCTCATTGTTCAGTTTTCAGCAGTACGAGCCAAAAGGCTTTAGGAACGTCCTTGTCATGCCTCCATGTGTATTTATCATTCTGACCTGTTTTTAATCTTTTGGGGTAATTGCAGTGATTGGATGTCCTCTTGTTTTCAAGAAATGGCTTGTGCCTCTGTTCTCTGTTCAACATAACCATACAAATCGCCTCATGCAAGGCTGGCACCGGTCCACCTAAAAGTTACTCATGCCATGAGCCTAACTCCAGCGTAACATGCTCTTGACTCACAGTTGTGCTGTCTCAGAAACATTTCTGTGTTGGACAACCTCAGTTTGGAGTTCAGTTTGAGATGCCTGCCAGTGTCGGATCAGTGGAGCAGTGGCAGAGAAAAAGAGCTGTACATGTATTTAAAGCAAATAATAAATTCCTACTGATCTCTTTTGACAAACTGGCGTCAGATGTCTCTTTTTTTTTCAGAAATCAAACCAAGACTTTGCGAGTAGAACTGAGAAGAAATTAAATTTTAACACTGTTCCAGTGATCTAAGCTATGAATAGTAACTTTGAAGAGCTCAACTTATATTCAGTCATTTTTGAGGGGGCAGACTAGAAAAGTAGCTCTTTGATGCAGTATAGGTTCATAATATATTTTTCATTTGTGAATGTAGAAAATCCATTTTGAATCCAAGTGAGCATTTCAAAGTGAGAAGATGTGAGAACCATCATGCAACCATATTATTTTTTATCTCAAGGCTGCACAAAATGACAGACATGAGATTTTGGAACCTTCCAGTCAGTTTTCTTCCAGCTCATATAAAGGCATATGATGTTTATATAACTGAATAATTACAAAATGTTTATTTCATATGGAGCATGGACATGTTTGCATAGCTGCCGGGGATTTCTGCCTCATTTGGTCATCACACACAGCCGTGCAGTGTTTCTCTGTTATTGTTATGTACAGAAGGAGCTAGACATGGATTTTGACAAGGTGCAAGAGAAAGAGCCAGAGACAGAAGCTTGTGTAGCGTAAGTGAGAAATGCAAGACTTCTAATATGAGAGGTGAAGAAAAACTGGATAAACAATCTTATATTTGTAGTCAGCTATGGATCGATTGTACAATTCACAGGCCTGATTAAATACATATTTTCTTTCTATATTACACTGCATTCGTAGCTCATCAGGCTAATTTACAATAATAACATATTACCTAAACTATAGACTTGCCTGCAAAAAAAATGAAATAAAAAAACGACTTGCTGCCCTGGCTTTCACATTAACCTCCACACACAGCTGTGTTTACAGCCTGCCGTCCCAAGACTGCCTCGCAGCCCACTCCTCCACTAACCCCACACAACTTCAAATAATCACAAGCACACGCTCACACGCACTCACAGGCTACTACACAGTGACACACAGGACCCACAACAATCTCCTCAGCTGGTATTGGCCTGAATCCAGCTCCTACAGGCACATACTTTGCAGGTTTTTTTTTTTTTGTCGAAAAATCTGGGAGAAATCTGTCTGGAGCAGAAGTCTATCCCCCGGAGAAGATTTAGGCCGAATATGAAATCCTTGGTTCAGTGCGATGATAGTGTCTGTGTTTTGTTATGAAGTATTAAAGTAATCAATGAAACTGGTGGTACTAGAAAGAAACAGTAAAGTTCCACACATGAGGTTAATCCTGGTAGTAATACTCCCTTCAACCTGAAACAAAATGAATTTCATCAACAAAAATTTTAATTTACAAACACAATTGCAACTAATTTTTACTTTGAATGCCATTCAAGAAATCCAACACATAGAGGACAATGCAAACAGAACAGCTTTACAACAGGACTCATGAGTTGCATTTTTAAATTTATCACTTTCTCACTCATATTTTAAATGTTAAGAATAATTTTCACTGACAGCTTATTGGATTTGACTTGAAATTGCCAAAAAAAAAAAAAGGCATCCCAAGTTTTTGGAAGAGAAGTGAAGGATTTGGAGAACAAGCACTTTGATAAATCTTATTCTCCACAAAAGTTACAATCCAAGAAAGCAGACTGTGTTAAAGGCTGTTTTGTTTCCAGTGGGTCAGGATATCTGCAGCTGCACTCTGTGCTGCGCCTGTAAACATCACATTAGACTTGGCCCAAGCACAGTGTCCAGGTGCTTTTTCACTCTGCCTTTGATCAACATTATTAAATGATCAACCAGCAGGTGTACATAATGCACAGCTACTAAAAGGCAAAGCATACAAGGAGCTGTTAAGTATGAAGTATTGTGTACTGTATATCAGAGACAACTATTAATGTTGTTCAGCGGTGGATACAGGATTCATGAATGTAGGTCAGTACAGAGAGAAAAGCAGAGCAAACAGGAGGGAACCGAACAGAAATAGGAGCTCTGAAAGTAACTATCTTTATTGCAACTTCTAACTGAGCTTGAGGTCCTCCAGGGATTTTTGAACTGGTATTTGTCAGAGAGAAAGAGTAAAGACGTCTTCATGAAAAATAAAACCCAAATGTGGTGTCTGTTGCACAAGTGTAGCAACATAATGTGTGTTTGATTACACTGTGAAAAAGACTGAAGGCATGTGCGGGATATAAATAATTTTTGCCTCGCACTGAATTCCTCTTTACTTCAGGTTTTCACAGCACACTGATTTCTCTTCCTTACCCACAAACTTTATGATTATCATTTCTCAGTAGAAGCTGAATGAATGCCTGAGGATATGGCCAGCACTAACACCTACTGCACAGTCAAGCCATATATTTGGTGACCAAATGTTGTAAGTGGCACAGCACCAATTTTTCACATGAAGTTCGGTTTACTAGTTACAATGAGCACGTCAAAGCCTTAGTAGAGGAATGATTGTGGCTCCACAATAGACACATTTACAGATTAGAAACCGGAGGCGTCTGGTTTGGCAGATGGACATTTTACAACTCTGGTCTGCAATTAGGAAACACTACAGGGTAATAGTTATCAATTTTTAATCCAAAGTGCTGCTCACTGGAAAATCCTTTCAAAAAAATCCCATTTAAATATTTCATGAAACGTATCAGTTTGAACTAGAACTAGCATTCACAAAAACATCAGCCGGCTGTTCATATTTTCACTTCTTTGGAATGAACAATGTAATATTCCCATGTAAGGTTAGATAAGAGTAACTCAATTCAAAAATCTACTGATAGTGTCCAATTCAGCCAGAAATCTCTTTGAACAGACTCCCAGAACTACAAAGAGGACTTGTGGAAGTTGGCTAAATCAGCTTTCGCTCCAAGGTCACGCGGGCCCCAGTGAATCTCTGGTATCTCCCTCCGCAGGAAATTACCATGAACACATACATCCATGCAGTCCGTGACATTCAGAGGCTCACAGGAGTTCCCCTGGTGCCAAGATCCAGTTTCATGCTTTAGTTTATCAGTTGTTATCTCTGCTGGCGAAGGGAACGCTCCTCACTACCTTGAGGGGGATGCATGTGTTTGTTGGGAGGGTTGCAGTAAGTCATGTGATTTCCCATTTGTTGGCAATTTTCACACTAATACACCATGAGGTCGATTTTTACGTTTCGATTTTTGAGAAACTGTTAAATTGATTAAAACGGATCACTATGATCCACCTGGTTTTCATTAACCACAAAACACTGTGGAATTTTCTCAATCCCAACTGCAAAGGTAAACTGTGAAATTAAATGAATTTAAGTTACTTCCAATACCAACACAAAGTTAATTTCTGCCTCCTTTTTGAGCAGTGCCATTTTCATAACTTACAGGATTCACAGAGGAAAAACAGTCTCTGAGGCTATTTGGCTCTTGGCCTTTGAATTGCTATTTTTAGTGGGTTTCCACTTTTTTTTCTGTGGCGTCAAGCAGAGGAAAAATGACAGGAGAAAGGAGCCAGCTGAGTCAGTGTGAGCCTGGTTCTCATTTGTGCTGACCTTGTGTTACAGGACTCCCTCACTAGTGTCAGTCACACTCCTCACTGCAGGAGAGAGGAGAGTAAGTTGGGAAGGAGGAAACGGGGCAGTGGAGATGACAAGGGAGACCGTCGAGAAAAAACAAAACACTGCAGTACCTGTCAAGATGTAAAAAATTGAATCAGAGCCAAAGTTACAGGCCAGTGTTTCTACAGTACTGGTAATTAAATTAAATTACAACAAGCCTTCCTATGTGCCTTTTTGAGTTAATGTTTAATGCACTTTGTTTGTGTATTGTTAAAAATAACCTCTTTAATCAGCTTTTTAAAGGTTAACTAAATAAACAGATTGCAGAACGGAGCAATCAGTCAGCAGAGGAAGGTATGAATGTATGAAAATGCAATGTACCGTAACACCGTGCTCATTTTACCACAACCCCTGAATGTCTCCTTGTGTATGTCAGTTTATGCTCAGTCACTCAGTCTGTTGGTTTAGATGTAAGACTTGTGATAAATTGTTTTCAAAAAGTCTTCAAACTACAAACAGCTCACATTTTCTCACTTCCTGTTTCTATTGTGTCATCATAAACCTGCAGATATCCTGTACAGTTCATATCATTAATACTAAATAATAAATAATACTCCCCAGCAGCTACTTTCCCAGCAATCTGACTAAGATCAACCTCACAGAGGGAAAAAAACAAACGTCACTCCTGGTGAGATGTGAATCATTTACCAATGCTTTAAATTTTACTGCTCTTGTTAGAACTCAGAGGAACATGTTTTAGTTGTTTTACTGGAACAGGTACAAAGAACCAACATAAAGTCTGCAGACCGGCTAATTAATGTCAGTTACATAATATATGTTTCTAAAGTTTATTTGCACTTTATAAGTTTTTCTCACCCACACATACTCACACACACACACCTTTGGCTACAGAGCTGTCGTGCAAGGTGCTGGACACCATCGGGAGCAACTCGTTGGCTTTTTACAAGCTAGCAAGCTCCGTGCTGCCGATACATTTAGCCTCATCTCATCAGACCCGGTCAGAGTGGACCACATGAAACTGTGCGCTCAATAGTCTGGAAAATACGGTAACCTAAAGAAATTATTAGCTATCACAACCACTCATGTTATCAGCTTCCATGATCTGATGATAACATGACTTTTCTTCCTTATTTGATTTTTTTTTTTTGGTGAATGATGAAGTAACCCTGCAGTTTCTTTGAGAAGGTTTACTTATTTTACTGGTAGACGTTTCACACCTCATATGTGCTATAAATTGAATACGATCACTGGATTAAGATCTTTTTGACTTGACTTTGTGCTGTAGCCATCTGCTGCTGTTACTGATGGTGAAGAATGGAGCTCAGTATCCCATTAATTCATGATCTCATGCTCTGAGCCTGAATGGGCCATTCAACCCCGAACAGGTTGTGGTGTCGCCAGCCAACGCGTTACAGGGTGGGGTACCTTTTTCTGGTTAGTAATTCTCTATTTGCATGAATTACGGGCCGTGGTTACTAAGACTGGGTTCAAAGTTCATGTGGATGGCACCCAATTGGAAAGCACAGAGGAAAAGGGAGGGGATGTGAGTGAGCGATTGCCAGGATTATTCAATCTTCTCCACTCTGCAAAAGCCCTAATGGACTCCATACCTCTCTCTCCCTCAACATTTCACTCTGTTCAGTCTCTTCTGTTTCTTTTTCCCTTGCTGCATATTTCTACAGTATGTAACTGCAGCAGGAGAGCTGGTCCTGGTACAACTGCCTGTCAGCCTGTTAGGACTGTCATAATGTCAGCAGCAGCTTACTAACTTGCCTTTTTCATTTTATGCCATTTTCTTCATCTGCTCTTTCTATGTTCATGCAGCAGCTCAACATTTCTCCATCTACGTCTCCTCCACTGATCCCACTGTCACACTGCTGCTTTCTCAGTCTCTCATTTTCTCTCAGCCTCATTTATTCGCTTTCATTCGTGTGCGAGATGTGAGCCAAAGGTCTGACAGAGATACCGAACTTAAGAAAACACTCTTAGTCCTCAATCAGCAAGGTTAAATCAACACCATAGTGAGTGAGGGAAAGCAACAGGACAACAAAAACACTTCTTCTTACTACTGAAAACAAAAAAGGAGCTACACCGAGCCTTTAAAGGGGAAAACTTGCGATTGTGGTGGAGGCGAAATATGTTTCACATTACAAGCCATTACACTGATTTATGATTGATAAATTGATAGACTGCGAGTCAAGCTGTTTCTTGAAGTGGAAAAATTCGATCAATGAAGCTGTGCTGAGCTTTTTTGAGCATTTTTTTTGTAAAAACACCGCAGTTGCCCATTTATTTCCCCGTAGCTCTGCACATCACGTGTGCACCTGATGTTTTTCTACTGTATGTGGAGCAGATCCCAGAGCTCTGCAAGGAGGTGTAGGTCACTGACCCCTCACTCTCAAGGAAACGTCAGACATTATCCTCTGCAGATTTTTCAAATAAAAACAATAAAGACGAGCTTTACTTGCGGGGTTAAAACTGGCATACCATCCAGATTATTCGTCTGATACCTGCTCCTGAGAAAAATCTCATGCATATAAACCTTCGTAATGGATTCAGTGAGAGCAGAGCAAATCAGCACAAGCATCCGGTCTCAGTGCATCCTCTTACTGTTTTGCATTTTTTGGCCATACGCAGTGAAAACAGTTGCAGAAAGTAATTGTTATCCAGAGTCACTGAGTTCTCCGCAAGTTCCTTTTTAATTAATTTCTCATTTTATTCTAATCTCCCATGACTATTATCAGAGAAAAGACTCAATCCATGAATAATTACTTTCCACATTACAAACAGGCTTACAGTGGGGGTTTTTTCTTTGTTTTTTTTTTAGTGGCAACTTCTGTTCACTCCGTTCTATTATGATTCTTTAATTATGCGATTTATTCACTGGCATTTGTAAACAACATCTGTCTTTCAGAGCATGTAAATTTACTGCCTGCCCATCTGCCGAGAGCGTCTCCAGCAGGATGGAGCTGTTTGATGGCTTGGATTATAACGCTCAGAGACGAGAGAAGAAAAGTCAAAAGTTTGATTACAGGAGCCAGCAGTTCCCCCTGTGGTCATAATTCACAAAATATAGTAAATATTCATTGATAACAGACAGATTAGGGCGACTAGGCAGAAGATAATAAAAGGCAGCTTTATTAGTTAAAGCTACGAATGATGCAACTGCTGTGCTGCTCTCTACTTTTATTAACTTTGACTTTTAAATTCTTCAAAATCAGACCAGTCAGTGTAGCCACCAGGGTGCTCCGCTGTTTATAATAATTTGCATTCAGATTTACTTTAAATTACAGCTAAGTTGGTCAGCGCTCAGATGGAAGCAGATGTTTTCTCTCCCTTGCTTCATTTTTCTGTACTTTATTATTTCTCCCTCACTTCTCAGTTTTTCTCCAAGCCATGTCTCCGATGAATTATTATTTATATGCAGCTTTTCCGCAGCAGCATTTTTATGTTTGATGGCAGCAATCGGTGCCAGTACAGGAAGCAGCCTGATACAAACTGGAAGGACGTTTACGTTGCATATTTTAACCTTGACCCTAAACCGTAGTTTAACGCATAAATTCCTGCGCTCATATCAGAACCACTTGTGGTATTTTCACGCGTCACAAAATGAATAACTGCTGTTCTGACACACTTCAGAAAGTGCGTCCAAACTTTCTCGCCCTCTCTTGTCATCGAGACTAACAATCTCAGCAGGCCTCTTGTGGCTGAATGGAGAAGAAGAAGCGCTCCATCTTTCTGTCTTCAGCTCGGACTTTGCTGCAGAGGCGTCTTCCTAAACAGGAGAAGTAAAACAGGGAATTAAGGAGTATTTTACAGAAAGAGGGAGATCAGTCCTATGTAGCTTTTTTGGCCAAGAAGAGACGAGGATCAGGCTTATCATTGAGACAAGCCAACTGCTTGTCATTTCAGCTTAAAGTGTTGGACCGCTTAAGTACTCGAGGCACAGAAAAATTTGCTCAACACTTTGTTTAGATTAAGTTGGAGCGAAAAAGTATTGCTAAGCAGCATGGCTTATATCTGCACTATATGCAGTTGAAAAATTGACTGCAAGTCTAATTTTTTTTTCTTTCTTTTTCTGACAGACACACTTACAAGCAGCAGCTTCACACTCCTCTGTAAAATGACTGTTGAGAGCTTAGAGAGAGACACTGAACAATATGGGAGCATTAACATTTTAATTTAAATCCACTGAGCAAAATCTCTTGTGTGGTTCATATATTATTTTATTTATGTATTCATTTACATATTGAAAACTGTATCTGTTGGTGTGGTATTTTACAGTTGCCATTGCTTGTCCCAGTGGATCATCCTAATCATTTATCATAATAAGCTTTATTTGTACAGCACTTTACATACATGAGAGGCAGCACAAAGTGTGTTGCAATGTAAAACTGAAGAAATGAAAATACAAGTTAAAGCATAAAGTATAAATACAGTTCAAATACAGTTTCACCTTCAGCAGGGGACTCATGATTATCTGTTCATTTCTGCACAGGTCGAACACTCCCTTCTTCGTATTTCTTTATCATTTTATCATATTTAGCTCCCTTTGGGCATCTTGGTCTGCGATGTCTCATCCCCATTGTAGCAGCCTGTCTTTACTGCATGTTCCTTAAGATGCAATCGCCATAATAATAATAATAATACATTTTATTTATGGGCACTTTTAACAATGCTCAAAGACGCTTTACATCACATCAAAAAAATTCAGATTGTTTAAACAACCATTTAGGTAAAAACAAATGGTCATCATATATATTGAACTGATAATGCTTGTGTACAGCACTTTGGCTGACTATGCTGTCTTTTTAAAGTGCTATATAAATAAAGTTTAATTGAATCGAATCATTAAGCTTAACTCTGAGAGGACCTACTTATCCTCATCAACAAGTATTGTTTTAATGGATATAATTAGTCAGTCACACTCCATGCATCACTAACTAATGTGTTTACTTTTCAACATAACATAAAGTTAATTAATGACTGTTTACCTCCCCATGTCTTCTGTGCATCACTGTTTGTATCTTGTAGTTTCCTTTGTAACTTTATGATTTCCTGTTTTATTTTGAAAGATTTCTACTCTTGTATGTTGAGTTTCACTTCCTGTCTTTGTTCTTTTTTCCACTTCAGTGATTGTGTGCTTCTTTTCATCTGTGCCTTGTTAGCTACTCTGTTCCCTCTGTGTATACAGTGTTGTCTCACCCTTCATTTGTCATTAGTTTGTCTGTCTCTCTGTCCATCTTCATGTCCTCACGTTTCCTGAGTTTTGATGGATGCCCTTTGTTGGATTCATGTTTTGCTGTTTCATTTTTCTTTGTGTGTGTTGTTGTTGTTTTTAAACCTTGCAGCGCTCTTTCTTCATCCTCTAAGTCTTCACTGAAGTTAACTTTATATTTGCCTACACTGCCTATCCCTGCATTGTGCATTTGGATCCTGTTTCCTGAACTGCGACGTAACACGCACGGTTTGCTTGTCGTGATGTGTTTTGGCAGCATGAGTGGAACTGTTGACAATTTAATCACGCATTTTCCATTATCCGTTGGACGGCTCCTTCACTATCCAGGGAATAGATTTGGTCGCAGTTCATCTGGAACAAACCCAGGTGAATATCAAAAGCACACAGTCTGAACATACTGTTTCTTTGTCCTCGTATTTTCATGCAGGTAATGCTGATGACAGTGAAATCCAGCTCCAACTTTAAGAAATCAGCAGGATGATCCAGGATGCTCAATATATAATAAATCATTACTGTAAATGACAGCTAAGTGTTTCTTTGAAAAAGCCTGAGTCACCGCAGCTGCCAGTAGTAGTAGTAGCTGAGTCAGGATAGTGAGTCGGCTGTGTTTGATTACAGCCCAGTGTCTCGGGGCTCCACATGTGTCCCAGGGTGTCTCTCATTGCTGTGAAGAAAACAAGGAAAAAAAAGGACAATCTGTTTTGGTCAGCATGAGTAATGAAACCACATTTCTCCTCTCTTGCACGAAACGGAGCAACAGAGAAAACTGTGGCACTGCAGAGACGTGAAATCATATAAATTTACAAGGTTTTGGTTTTGCTCCTCCCAAAAATGTTGTTTTGTAGCCGATTAAAAATGTGGATTATATTACTGATTTATAACGCCGTTAAACCCTGCGTGATTCTTATCCTGCAGACATTTGCATGCTTGAAAGGTCAAATAATCCAAATGGATTGTCACAGTCAAAGTGGGTGGTGCAGCTCCAGATAAAATGAGTCACATTTCAATGGGAATGTTTTTTGTATAATGAATGGTTGGACTGGAAGAATTGGTTTGGCTTCGTAACTGATGACAGCCACTGACCACATAATAGAGATATCAGGCATAGCGAGCTGTGAATGATGAAGATTTATCAGGGGGGTGCTGTGGATATCTTCGAGGTGTCCCCCATGGCTCCCACATTTCCTGTCATGTCCAGAAAGAAGACTCCCTCCATAACCTCAGCGTAAGAGTTCACGCTCATCACTGCCACCTCCCCTACTGTGTCCTCTCCAGCTAACTCCCTTTACCTCCCCGCTCCCAAAACTCTGATAGTTATAGTGATTTAGATAGATCCATCAGGGTGTTGCACCTTTCCAAAGCCCTTTTCTATCATACTTAGAGTGCACAGTCATTTTGAATTATATCTACTGTGGAAAAACACAGGCTTAAACGCTTGCTGATTGAGAAAAAACAAGTGCTGGCTGAGGCTGACAGCAGGAAAGGAGGAAAAAATGCAGCAAGAAAAATGATGGTGTTTTTGCAAGTCATCATTAGTGTAACTGCTTCTGCTTTAATGTTTTGAGGCCAGTTCTATCTATGTCTGATTCTAGGCCGTCATCTGACACTGGTTGGTTCCCTCTCAAGCATATTTTATTTTGAAGTTTTACACAATGAAACGTGGAGCTGGTCATTGTTTAAAGGTTTGTATTCCAGCAGTGTCAGAGTGAAAGATGGCTGCACACACAATCTTTTTTTCCTGGAAATACAGAGGAGATTTGGATGTGGGCTTGCATAAAACATTAATAGTAAAGCATAAGCATGACTTAGCTCCAGGTGTGTGTGTGTGTGTGTGTGTGTGTGTGTGTATGAATTCACAGAGCACAGACTCCTGCAAATGTATTTTATCCACCATTTTGTAGCCAATGCCTGACCTTGGCAAAATTGCAAGAATAAAGAAATGTAAACAGATAACAAACTTACCGTATTTTCCGGACTATAAGCCACTACTTTTTTCCAACTCTTTGAACTTAAACACCGGTGTGGCTCATGTATCGGCAGCACGAAGCTCATTGGCTTTTTACAAGCTAGCAAGCTCCGATACATTTAGCCTCGTCAAATCAGACAGAGTGGTCAGAGTGGACCACATGAAACTGTGGCAACAACAACAGCGGCTTATAGACAGGTGCGCTCAATAGTCCAGAAAATATGGTAACTTTTGCTTGTGTGGAAAAAAAAATTATCTTGTGAACCACTTTATTTTACATTTAAGATCTCACCTAGACTTTTTTTAATCCAGGATATTGAGTTTCAAATATTCCAGATTTGTTTAATATGTAGATCAGTTGTCTCTAACCAATGGGCTGGGGTCTGGTACCATCCGTGAGGCATTTGTTACTGGGCCTCACAGAAAGAATCAATAATTAATATAATTTCCATTGTATTAGAGTCTGAAAGATGTTTTATTTTGAAAAATGACAGGATTCTCTCTGACTTAACTTTCACCTATGCCTCTTGACACATCCCTATGCCTGTCTCGGTCATGTGATATGATGTATCAGATATGTTACCCAAAAAATGAGCCGCAAACTAGCAAAAATTAGTAAAAAAAACCGTCTTTAAAGGGAAACATTAGTTTTTATGCTGGTCGTGTTATTTCATTTTTGCTGTATTTGCAACACCTTGAAGGCTGGTCTGTGAAAATAATGCCTACATTAAACCAGTCCATGGTGCAAAAAAGGTTGGGGACCCCTGGTTTAGAAAATACTTGATAGAATAAAAGAGTTCACTAAATGTAGATATGCTACTCTATCTAGAAACTAATATTTACAAATCTTCCATAGTTAACCATCCCACCCATCCATCTTCTGTACCTGTTTCATCCAGTGCAGGGTCATAGGGCCCGGAGCCTGGTCCAGCTGGCACTGAGCGAGAGGCGGGGTGCAGCCCGGACAGATCACAAAGTCCAGCCAACACAAAGACAAACATGCATGCACTCTCACATCTTCAATTTATGATAATCAATTAATCTAACAAGCCTGTCTTTGGACTGTGGGAGGAAGCTGGAGTAGTCTGTGAAAACCCACAGGCACAGGGAGAACATGCGAACTCTACACAGAAAGGCTTTAACACCACTGTGCACTTTCAGTCAGATCACCAATACCTCAGACTTATCCAAAGAGCTAGTGGGGGTAAATTTGACTGGTGCCAAGT